>JAVQJD010053661.1:0-20244 GCA_036023655.1 Nannoperca australis | reverse complement strand
AAGCAAACAAACAAAAAAAAAAAAAAAAAAAAAAAAAACCCTGCCGGTATAAAAAGCTTACTTTGGAATATTCCTCTCGCCTTGGTAAAACAACCCCCCCCCCCCCCCCCCCCCACAGATAGAGCTAATTAAGATAGCTGAAGGGGAATCCACAACAGGACACAGGAACTGTCCCCTGATTGGTGGCTGGAGAGCAACAAATGGCAGAAAATCAATACTTTCCAATGAAGTGACATTTTCTCCCAAGGGGTAGTGGTTGGTCCCATCATGTGTTGTTTTAAGTTGACTTAATGTTATCATGGCTTGTTTGACTTCATTTCCCCTCAGTTTTCACATTCAAATTTTATCAGGCTAAAGAAGCAAGTAAATCCACATTAAAAAGGCATTTGGAGGCATGCGCAAGTCTGCAGAAAGCATGCCAAAAACAGAAGTGTCTCCAAAAAAGCTAACATCAAAACTCAGAGCAGTGCAATGAATTTGAGGCAAATAAAAACACCCCCTGAAAGAGTCTACCGCAACCTGCCAATCAGATACAACACGAGCGCTGCAAAACAGTGATGCTATGAGGACGCAATCTGTTTCAAGGGCATGGTTCAATTGGAGTTGACAGTGTTGGTATTTAATCCAGTCAGCTACAGACACACAAGCATGAGCAGCCACCCACCACCACCACCACCACTACCTCCACCAAGGAAATTGCTAGCAGGAAGTTCCACTGCTTGAAGCCATTATTGAGTTTCATAATGGCCTCAGACGGGCGAAAGAAATTAGGTGCTGCACTTACACGAAGGTGGGCTGGGATGATTGGTAAATGATTGCAGCATTAGCTTGCCAGCCACCTTTGGTGCTGTCTCATAAAACACATGGCAAAATGCAATCCACTGAATCAGACTCCACTCTTGTTCAGTAAATGAATGAACTGCGCAATGTCTATTAATATCAACCCATGACATACATGTCTGAGGCTCGCCTATGTGGTCTGCGCTACAATTGCATTATTTATGAACAGGAGGATTTTCTTTTAAAGATCCTTGAATCCTTGTTCAATGAATTTAATGATGCATTTTTATCAACTAACCTACTAAAACACTATTATTGCGGATGCTTTTCACACAACAATCCATTGTAAGTAAAATTTTATTTTACAAAAAGTCAATCAAAACTGATTCTGAGTTACAGGAAGAGATTGAAGTGGAAGCTTCCTGCACAGTGCGTGACAATGTTTGATATCTGAATGTCTTCAATGCAACAGTGATTGCGCTCATCTCTTCCTCCATGACTTCAACTCAGTAATTCAGAGACATCCGGATGTCTGCAAGTGTGCTGATTTATTTTTAGTTTATTAATTTCATCAGGGATCAGAGGCAAAACAAAACTGCCCAGCCGGCGTGCCTGACGACGTTTGACAATTTGCAAAAGCTACATCCATCTTCAAGACAAAGTATTGAACCTCGATGCTCGGGGAAATCAGCAAACCCATTCATTTCCTTCAAGAAAAACCACTGTGGACAGGAGAGGTACATTGTTTCTATTTGCCAATGATCAATTTTTTATGAGAGCAGAAAGATCATTTTTTTAATGGAAACAAAATGAATATATTTCAGACTCAGTATTGCTGTGTGTTGGGGGAAATGTTTATGCATGTATGGTATTAAAGTCAAGTATATAATCTTTTAGAACTCACTTTTTTGATATGCTGTTTTCTGTGCGCTGCAAAATGGGAGCATTTGAGTTATGCAGTTGGATAACAGGCCTTACAGTCTTCAGTAAGAGTAAAGATACGTTAAACCATTTCTGCTTTGTCTGAAGGGCATGCAGCAGAGGCTGATAGGGATACAAAAAAGTCACTGTTAGGATTCAAATTAAAAATGAATACAGGGCATGTGCACAAGCCTGCCGAGTCCTCAGATGTCCCTTTGACTCACTGGCTTTCCAAAAGAGCTCCACTGCAAGCAAATTAACTACCATTTACAACTTGCTCATTTTAATTTCTTAAGATTTTTTGTATTAATAAAGGTTGACTTTCTTTTGTGTTAAGGTCAGTCAGTCAGTTTTATGAAGCATGGTGGACTCGGACTATTCCTTTATCTCTTCTTTTCTGGGATTTTATGAGATCATGACCTTATGCTCCTACTAGATTAGCACTAAGACTTTTTGCATCATACAGGTTTTAATTGTCTCTTGACTACAATAGACCATTTGCACAAGTGTCACAAGGTTGATGCCACAGTGCACAAAAGCCCAGCGTCAACTGCTGCACTTGTTACTTTGAAAAGACTAAAGGCTCTGTTTTCATGCTGCCGCAGATCAAGCACAGTGACCTCATGCTGGCAAAGTGGTAATTTCATTGAGCGCAAGTGGATTCCTTCCCACATTTCCTGGTAATTTCACAGCATGCCATGACATCACTCCTGTCAAAATCAGTGTGGAGCACACTAGAATGGAGTGATGGTATTAAATTGGGGGGATGTAGTGCAATTTTTGAGCCAAAAATAAGCTTGAGCCTTAGCCTTTTCAAAAAAGTTATTGGCACTGACATAGGTGTTCAGTGCTGTATTTTGTCTTTTCTTTGTGGCTTGAAAAGAAGCACTCAATAGACCCTATGAAATCTCTCTTTTCTTGTATAATTCCATTTCATTTTAATGCCAGTATGGCAGAGTGAATTTATACATTTTTGTCTTTATGTGCAGCCATTTAAAGGACAGGACGTGTGTCTCATGTGCAGTGTGGTGCACATTGTTAAAATGCTGGGCAACAACAGGACATGTTTTATCGAATCCAGGTACTTTGATTAACCAGGTTCTCCACTGCAGGGATTTTACTACCTTCCGCTATTGTGGACATCATTAAGTTAGTTTCTACAACAAGCTGCTAATATTCCACACGACTTCTAGGTGCAGATTGCCAGGACCATAAAAAACTGTGAGACGAAAATGTTTCCTAATTCATTCATCATTCATTCACGGGTCATGAGAGATAAACATAAGAGAGGGTTTATTTTCTTGCTTTCTTTTCAATTACTATTTGGTCAAATCCAGAGCCTCTGACATATACTAGTAATGTTTTCCACTTCCAATCCAACTCCTTTCACAACTGTGCCGCCGGTGCCTCTCTGCTGAACCAGCGCCTCTGGTCCTCAAATGACCAAATAAAATCTGTTGGTCACACTGAAATGAGCTTGTGCCACCTTCTGTGTCAGCCTGTGTCCCTTGGTTTATGAAAAGAGGGGCTTTGGTGTGTGCTGAGGTGGATTAACGAGCAAGAGCATCAAATGACAACTGTGAAAAGCTTAATATTTACAAAGATGAATTGATTATGTCCTGAGCAGTGTTCTTTTGTTTTTGAGTAAGGCTACAGTTCAATCAAATTTCATATTGACTTACACGCTTTCCAGCAAATCACTTCCTCAGAGTTGGTGCCACATTTCACATGGTGCAAATTTCTTCTAATGAAACTCCCCAAACAGAGAATTGATGTTTTATTTCATCCTGCTCTCAGTTCATGGCTGTCAAACCAAGAGCTGAAGTGAAGCAGTGATTTACAGTCACAGAGGAGAGCCCCTCCTTCCCAATCTAAACTATCAGGATCCCACAGAGAAAAACTAAGTGTTTCAGTACCGCCACTTTAAAACAAACATCACCTCTGACACTGGGGAATCATTACTGATACTGCAGCACCCAGTGGAAAATAACTTGCAAACAACCATCTTTCACAAATAAATTTGAAATTGAATCTATTTATTGGTAGAATCTATTTTAATCTCACATGGGGCGGAGCAAAAACATGACTGCAATTTCTCATCTTATACAACTGTATTTGGGTGTAGCTCGGAGTATTTAATATGCAATTATTTAAATATTTCAACTTTATTAGCAAGTCTCATTAAAGCGTATTCCATCAATTTTGGATTGCACTACCATAAGAAATGAGAAAGGACTTGATAAGAATGTTGCAGCAGAGTACATAAGTCACTCGCAACTAACGCTGTTTTAAGTGATTGTGGACTTTGGGATGAATATTTGACAAATATGTGGAGTCCGGCCATGTGGGCTGTTTTGTTAGGCTGAACGAAAATCGGTATGAGAAAATTTAACATTTACAGTTCTTAAAATAGCTTAGATAGATTAGATTTGATATGTAGACTTTTTTGAAAGTTTGCGTTACTAACTAAATGTTACTTTAAACTAATGTAATTTTCTGTTGTTATTCAGGGGCTGCGTTGTAGAATAAAATGTTTAGAATTTAAAGAATTCAAGCTATTCAATTCATTTAAGATTTAATTTACAAATCAGACACCAAACATGCTTTTAAGGTTTAAAAAAAAAAAAACTAAACCAAGGTGATGGCCTGTCCAGTTTGTGTTTGAAGGAGCGACCGGTTTGCTACCACGCAAGCAGTCTCTAACTCTGTTACACACTTACATGCACACAAATTACTGTGGACACCTCTTTGTGATTGATATTCCCATAGAGATTTCCACAGCAGTTGATCCAGAAACACACATGGGCAGGTTAATGACATGACCCCACAGTGACCTCATCCTCTGCCCTGTTTAAACCTACCATCAGCACAAGTTAAAACTAGCTGAGTCAGGCTCTGTGTGTGTGTGTGTGTGTGTGTGTGTGTGTGTGTGTGTGTGCACGTCTCAGATTGTTTTTGTATTTCTTGCATGTGCCTTTATGTATTTCTTGTGTATATGCACGCAAGTACAGGGGATGTTCTACAGAAAGGATGAATTTTAGAGGGAGAGTGTTGGTTGTTCGTGCTTGTTTGGATGCTTTCTGTTTGCAGTGGGAGCTGAAAAATTAGTTTCATTATTTATTTAGCAAAAGTCAAGCCAGTTTTTTTCAGTTTGCTGCTCTAGTAGGTTAGACTCCCTGTCCTGAGTCAAAAATAAAAATCTAATTGGAGAAGAGGCAAAGATAACAGCTATTCATATTCCCAGCAATTTTTCACGAACACATGTAAATGGACATTTAACAAAATGGAGACAAAATTAAACTTATTTTTAAAAGGGTGATGCACAAAATCCCCTCAGTTGATGAGGGGTTTATGTGCGTGCGTGCATATGTGTTTATGTACTGCAACAGAGCTTTGGCAGCAGGCCTGATGCATCATTCCTACTCTTCCTCATGGACAGGAGAGCGTGTAACATTTGAATGCACTCTCGGTCATTAAAGGCCTAAGCACTGAGCATCACACGCCGTCAGCATTATGAGCTAAATTCAAATGTTCATTTTCATTTAAGCTGTCCACAGACACAGAAAGCATCCCGACAATAAACCACATTGATTTCTTTAAGTCTTTGTTTGCGCTCTCTAAATGTCACTTTTAATCATTTCAGACAACCATGCCCTCTCCTCAATTACCACTTTTCTTCTTTGCTTTTGTAAAAAATAATGGTGAGCATTGAGATGGCGACATGATGCAAAAGCAACACAAAGTAGATATGGGGGAAAGATGGCACTCCATTTGCACTTCAATATGTACATTTTGGAGATTGGAGCTGCAAAACACATCCGTGCACTTAAACTCATTGTTTAAAATTAGTTACTCAGGGCCGTTTAGCGAACTGAGGTTTATCCAATCCATCCATGCAGTTGCAGTACCAGTGAAATCTGGCATCACCCGTCAGTAATGCAACAAAAGTTTTTTTTTTCCTTCAATAACTGGTTGAAAAGCTGTGACATGACTTATTGTCCTGTGGTACATTCTTTTTGTATTAGCTTAACAAATGAAAGTAGAGAAAGAAAAATAGAACTTGTTAACCTGTATGCAGCCTGACATGGTACTCACAGATCGTTCCTTCAGCACTGCACTGCTTCAAATTGAGTTACACATACACAGCTGCCTGACACATCCACAGCCCTCTACTACTGGTCAGGGGAGTAATTGAGGATTGAGAGCTTTGCCCAGGGACATCTCTATTGTAGTTGTTGATAGAAGGCAGGGTTGGTCACTTCCCCTGACATCCCCAACTACTGTGGGGATTCATGGAACTAATAGTAGTACTAGGCAGTACAGATAGGTTGTTTTGTGAGTAATAATTACATACAAAACAAAATACAAAGTAAGAAAAGTGTTATCTGTTAGTTAAACTTGTGTTAAACCGTGTTTTAAAATCTTTGTAATACAAATAAGCCTTTCACACATCAGAACACAATATACTTGATTTTAATTGGTGGTAAGACATATTAATCAATTTGTTCAATACAATTGTAACCAAATGCTAATTTGCTAATGTTAGCATGTTGACTAAGATGGTGAACAGACTGTGTGTGTGTGTGTGTGTGTGTGAGTGAAGACAGCTGTGCTGATGTCAGAGCAGAGCCGACAAGCTTCAACTCATTCCATAATCAAGGCCCCTACTAATACTCTGCATTCCAACTTCCGTGCGGTCAGATTGTAGTCTCTACACCAATCCTATTGTTGTCCATTAGACATTTTACTATGCTAACTTTAGCTAATACCTGCATGCAAGCCTCTGCGAGCTGCTAGCATGGTTGTAGTCATGTTAACATATCATCTGTCCTCTCTGAAAGAGAAAACTCTTGTGGTGTTAAGCATGCAGATACATGTGACAAATGATAGGTTAATAAAATGCAACATTAAAGTCATATGGAATAAATCCAAATACATTAAATAAAAGAAGCAGCTACACTAATGTGTTAAACAGTACATAGAAACAGATGTTCTTAAGTCCAGAGTCCAGCAGACTTTGACTGCAGATGAATGTGACATGGCCAGAACACTTAAGAGCTCCAGCACATGTACATGGAATTAAAACACATAGGCTACTAACACTTCGTCTATATATGTCTCCAACATACTCACAGATTCTGTCTCTAGCTTTTTCTCCACAGAAGACCACTCTCTGCTCTTATTAGTGTGCTGCAGCAGAAACTCGAAGCAAGCTGTCAGGTACTACGAGCTCTTCATTAGACACAGTGCTTTCACAGCCATACCCAGCACCATGTAATAGAATTTATAGAGTGGTAGTTGAATTACACATTCCCCTCCAAGAGAATGAGTGGGGAGAGATACTGGGATCATCCAAAGCCATCGACTCTCCCTGTAAATTGATTTCAGGCTTTTTGAATTAGCAGATGCTGATATTTGATTTGGAATCTTAAGTTGGAAAACTCATTGAGATTGTCATATGCTATTAGCAAATGGCTAGGTGAGTGGACTGAAACCACTCTTGACAGGTAGCACCTAGGCTGACATTGATTAACTTTGCATACAGTTTGGTACTTCATGTTCACGTCAGTGGGACTGGGCCAAGGGATAGGCCTATTTTTAGCTTGTATACCCAGTAGGCTACAAGCTTGGAGTTGCAGGAAATAGTCCTTTGTGAAAGTGCTGCTGTAATGGCAGAAATTATCTCATTGGTTCAGTTAGACCTAAATGAGTAGACCACCCATTTAGTTTGACTCAATTAAAATCTAATTTCTTTTTTGGAACATTTTTGGCAGTTTGCTGACTCATACTGCAAAAATGTTAACCCAAAGAATAAGATATGTTTCTAAGACTGCTTCCTCAAAAACTCAATCTTTATGTTCTTAAAATATATAGCAGTAAACTGAGATGTTTCTTTTTCAGGCCTTTTCATTAAAGCCTGTGGGCTAGATACAAGCGATGTCTCTTTCTAATCCAAATAAAGCACCATTAATCAATGTAATGTGATTGTTTGGCAGTATGTGCCATTGATCTTTATAATCCTAAGATTCAACCTTTCAAGTGAAGTGATGTAGTAACAGACACTCTTGGACTGGACTTTTTATTCATGGTCCAGTTGCACATATACGGTCAAAGCTGCGGTAAGGTTTAGTGTTGGATGGCAAAAGACTGAATGCATATTTCTCCATTCCTTTCTGAATTGTTATTCTCTCTTTGCTAACTTAAAGAACATGTTGCTGCTGGCATTAGCAATACTGTTGGCATGTCACTGACTGACAGTGAAAATATATCCATACATAATGTAATAGCCAAACTGACACATGGTCTAGTTCAGATTGATTTGCAGTTCAGTCCTAAACCCGACCTTGATCCCAACCTTGAGAAGCCTCATCCTGTACTGTGGACTGTACTCCAAACTGATTTGTTTTCCATTGTTTCTAGCTTTTCATAAATTACATCTGCAATACTGAATAAACATAACCAATTATCACTTTTTACTTTGCAAATGCTTAAATCTGAGAAACTCTTAAAGGCAAGTGAGGAGGGAAAAAGATAATCAATTTTTAAATTGACCTACTTTCAGAAACTACCTGAATTTACTTGAAAGCATAATCTTTAATTGTTAAGACAAATTGGTGGCCTTGGACTAAACAGTGCGGGGGGATTAGGAGTAAGTGTTCTGCATATTACGCAACCACTCTGTGCCAATCTAAAGTTAACATGACTTTCATTATATGCCCCTTCCTCTGTGAAGGTGGGACATCCCTGCCCAATGAAGATTTATTTCCACATGTCTCTTGGAAATGTAAGAATCTAATAGATATTTATGGTTGGGCTCTTTTTAATCTAAGAGGAGTAGAAACATCTGTGGCAAATTTTGGTTGAATAAGAGTTTCAATTTGTCATACACATGAGCACAGGCAGTAAAAAAAGATCTGTTGCTTGGCGTAAAGTAGGATGTAAAGCTATGTGTAAGTGCTCACACTGAACTCTAAAGTATGTCCGATACTGATTGCAAGTCATTACTAACCACAAATTGGCTTCATTTATCAAAGTAGTTGAATAGAAGTTTACAAAACAATTCTCATCTTGTGGACGCTGATGACTTCATAGCTATTGCCATCCTCCATCCATGCCACATCATTTATGCAGGGATAAATAAAGTAGGAACAAAACATTTTAACACCATGATCTGTTAATAAAATAGTTATATTATTGTAATATGAACATGCCTGCACTTATGACAAAAGAGAATATACAATAGGTCTACAGTACATACATGTTATTAGATTCTCCAATCACATAAGGTGCAACTTTCAAAGAGACGAAGGCCAAGGTCTATCAGACCCATTATTAAAATATGGACGGCTTCCTTCCCATAATAGGAATCTCACATATCTTTCACTAGAGAAGCATATAAATGTGTATTAGGCTTGGCAGTAGGTCGGGAAGAATTAGTTGTATTTGCATTATTCATCGACCTAGCAGACACATCTATCAAGGCGTGGGCGACTTGCTGTAGCAGAATTTTAAATATTACCTGTTAAGATATACACTGGGTATTTAGTGAGGCAATTTTCTCCAAGAGCCTTTTGTGGAGTAGTCACAACAGTATATATACACCCGGGACCCGGGGCTGCAGACAACAACCTGATGGGCTAATAATTGGTTGATTTCTGAACAGTCGGTTCATATATATCCCCAAACAAACTTCATCGAGCTGAGTCCATTAAAAGAAAGCTTACTGTGCTCTGCTAGGACAACAGTAACAGCTGGACTAACAATGGCACTCTGCCAATGAATAGATAGGTATGCTGTATCAAATGCAGCACAGATCAATGTGACACACTTTGCTTTCGGATAAACTCATCAGTTGAAGTTGATTGTCATCAGCAATAATTAAGCAAAGTGAAGTACCTCCATCTATATGCCGTTAAGTCCAGTGTCAACAAACACATCCTGCGGTTGGTCAACAATAAGCTGAAGCCACTGTGGGTATGTAGAAGAAGAATTTACCGTTTACTCACTCAATATTTTCTTTCTTTTCGATTTACTGTATTTATGCAACCTTTATTTTACCACAATAGTATCTTGATATTGAGAAGTTTAACTTTTTGGAACTTTGTAATTTTAAACAGCAACTTAACACTGTATTTCACCTTGAGTACCACCACAAAACAAAAGTTATATGATGTAACTACAGCACTATGAAGTCTGGAACACCTGAATGTCCATTATATGTTGTGGTAGATAGTCCCCATTAAGTGGAAAGTTAATAGGGCCAGTGAATTTGATGCTTCCTCATGCCTCATGTATTTCAATGGGGGTGGAGGCTGCCCAGCATACTTGTTTGTGCGTGGCATTGTACATGCATCTGCACAACATCTTCCTTTTTTTCCCCCATATATATTTTGAATTATTAAAGTGAAGAAATATGTTTGCTCCTGTTGAGCAGCCCCCTGAACCTTCAGCTGAGGTGACCGCATGAAGCAGTCATGTCAGATACTAAGACAGAATGTGCATGTTTATCCATGAAATATGTCATATTTAAGAGTGTCTTTAATTGCAGCCAATTCTTTGTCCATTTGAAGCATATGGAGTTGCCCACATGAGTTCTCTCTGCCTTCCTCGGGTGCAGACAGTAGCAGGCAGAGCTGAAAGCATGAGCCGTACTTTGACAATGTTCACATGAATAAATATGAAGAGAAAAAGACACTGTTTAGTGGAAGCTGCTGAAGAATACTCCTTCAAGTCAAAGTGCGTATTTTGTCTATGGGTGTTAAACATGGCCTGCAGACTTTCTCATATGAAACAATGGCAGATGTAAGACTTGCAGAATCCAGCTAATGCAGTGAAGTGGTGGCAGCATTCATGTGCTGTGAAGTACAGCACTGTCATCTAAAACGGGTGACAAGGTGGCAGCTAAGGTCTATCTTTTTCCTGTCTAGCTTCAAATGGGATACAAGCCCTGATTCTGAAATAAAAAGTTATTGTGTCTGGTGCCTTTTTCAAGGACTTGGAGAACTTTGAAATTAAAATCCAACTTCTCTGTCAATATTTATAATTGTTCCTCCTCTAACAAATCTCAACATCTGGAATATTCTCTTCTTTTATTCTAAGTTTTCAGCTCAAAACCATAATGCACCTCAAGACAGATTGCATCAGAGCCTCCGTATTAGCAGGAAGAACAATAGTGTATAGGGGAAGGTGGGATGGTAATGAGTTCTGGATCACCAACCACATAAACAATACCCTTAACAGATGGGCGCCAACAAGTACCAGCTGCGGAGGCAGTGGAGTGAGGAAGAGACTTGTCGTTGGAGAGGACTAAATAAAACCCACTTCTGTAGGGTTTGGTCTTGCAGGGAACAGTAACAGTGGTGACATATTTCAAGGAAAGCCAACCTGTGGCCGCTGACGCAGGGGCGGCAGGTGGAATGAGGATGGCAGCAGACAATGTTGTGCCCCCACGAGGATGGCAGCTCCACTTTGATCCAATGCATGATTCATCACAGGCTAACTTGACCAAGGACAGCCAAGGAGCTTCCACACAAAAACTTTTCATCTCCTTTCTGAAAAGTATCAACTTAATTCATACCAGGATACTGAAGGTAGCGGGTTTAAGGGGATTTATCAGCGAAGTTTTGTTTGAATGTGTGAAGACTGTAGTTGTCCATTATGTTGGCATCAATTGAAATTCTTTAGCTAATACATTCTCAGTCAGCGACAAACTCCAGACGTAGTTTCTACATTTTTGTTGGCAGATTAGATGAATATAAAAGAAACATGCACACAAAACACAATACAGTGTGGGACCTTCACAGCATACCAATTGCTGTAAAAAAGCTGTACAATGTGTCTGCAGAGCAACAATGTATTCATGAGTCACCCTGAGGCTCACAAATAAATGATAGCTCTCCTCATGATTCACTTGTTTGTTCAAAGAAATAAGAGAATCTCAACATTTTTGCGATGTCTTTTCAATTCTATCCAAGTGAAAAAGCTGCCCTGTCACAACGTTTTGGCACTGCTGTGAATCACTTACTATCTAGAGATGTAGTCTTTGCTTTATCTGCTTGATTGTGTCCCATTATCTCAGTCCTCTTGGTGACCTTCACACAAGGTGAGTGCAAAACATATGGACTTGTGACACAAATAGATTGCGAGGCTCTGCATAATTATCCCGATCCAGTCTGTGAGTGATTGAAAATGCATTTGGCTGATATATGCTTTTTAGGCACAACATAGCACAACAGCCAGCAGCATAAACAAAAACAAAACAAAAAACTCACAAGTGCCAGACGCACAGATTGCAAAGGTCCCTTTGATTAAGGTGGCATATTAGTCTCAATAAACAATCATTAAAAATAATACCCACTGGCTTTTAAATGCCTCAAAGAAAAAGCCTGTGCAGAAAACACAAACCGTCGGGGCATAGCCTTGTTTTGATATGTTGCTGGCTTGTTATCTGTGCCTGTGCCCACCTGCAAGATGAAGCATTTGGATGGGGACAAAAGCACCTTGTGAAACACTTGAGTGTGTGTCTGTGTGTGTGTGTGTGTGTGTGTGTTTGCAACTCCTTGGAGTATTTAATACAGGCAGTTTTCAGTCTGTGACTCTCTGGATCCTAAAGAGTTCACACTTCTCTGCAGCTGCTGAGCGTAAAACAAAGGAACAAAGCAAAAAAATAATTAGTTTAAAGGAATTAGTGGATTTTATTAACAGATAACAGCTGAGATGATATGATCTTGGCTGCCCTGCCGAGTATTTAGTTTCTAAGATTGACTTTTTTTGTTCAAATCACGCATATGACCCTGTATTAGTTGTGATAGCACTAGCTTCCTTTTTGGGAGAATGGCTTCTCACAACAAAGAAATCTTACAGAAACAAATTGTTTGAAAAAAAGTGTTTTCTGAAATCCATTCTTGTGTCGGGGTGACTTAACAACAGAAAAACATACACACTTTCAAAAATGAAGAGCGTAGTCTTATTTGAAAAGGCTTTTAATTGTGTATGCAGTATTAACAAGTACATTTCTACAACTGTGCACAGGGTGATAGAATTAGTTGTTTCACTGCTGCATATTTTAATGTGTGTGTGTGTGTGTGTGTGTTTCTTCGTAAAAGTCCAACTGAGTTAGGAGGGGGAAAATGTTGTGAAGATAGAGTTAAGCCAAACACATGCTTTGCTCAAAGCAAGGAGGGAGTGTTGGTTACATTCACAGTCTCACACCGTGGAGCTGCAGTGTACACATACAGCTTTGGCCACTGACCAGCTCTCACCTCTCACCATGAGCATGTGAAGAAGTCTTGTTAGTGTTCCCAGCAAGCATTCAAAGTTCCAACTTCTCCAACCAGATTAGAGAAGACCAGTTAATGTTAATAATTGAATGTTGAATTGGATTTAAATTATTTAAGGTGGTATGTGTACCAGTTATAAATACTGAAGTGGATATCTGCATTATGTCCCATAATTAAGAGATCTTTCACTCTTTGTGTAAATGGATTTAATTGAATTGCTTAAAAAATGCCTCAAAAATAGAACATAATGAAATCGTTTACTGAGTTTCTTCATTTGTTTTCTAATGTGTTTATCTTCGAGGCCGCTGGATACACGAGAATCCATCATGTCAAGCTTAAAGTTACGTGCTTGTGTCAACCAATGTCAACCGTCTGGCACGTCAGGTTACTAATGTTAAGAATAGACCTTACAGGCATTATTGGCTAATACACATCCAGCTAAGAGAGTATACCTGCAATACAGTATGCTGGCTCTGTTTTCTAATAAAGCAACAAACTCTCTGCTAAATCTGATCTGACAACACAGCATGAGCTGAAATGCATTGTTGAGGCATTCTCCAGGGTGGTCAGAGGGCCCCCTCCTTTCAACCTGCATCTACCACGCATTAACACTGCAGACAGTTTAAGAATGTTGTAGCATAAACTGTCTGAACAAACTAGTTATAGGACTTTGCTTTGTTGCTTCTTACAGCTGAGCAATATTTTGGCACTGCTCCAGGGAATGTGGCCAAGATGCAGCAGTAGTTCAGCAAACAAGCAGTAACAAGTGGAAATGCCATATCTGCACACACACACACACACACACACACACACACATTTAACAAAAATGTACACCTGGGAGTGAATGTGTTGTCGTAATGCATTATCACAGTTTTGTGCTGTTGACTCCAGAGCCCCAACATACTTACTGAATGAAATTCAGCCAGCATCCTCTCAATGTCAAACGTTCTTTAAAGCTAAAACATGCCCGGAATATTTTAAGATTAGCCATGAATATTTTTCCAGGTTAAATATATGAACATTTCAGTCCCCTCTCACCATCCCTTCTTCAATATGAACTCTGTCTACGGAGATTTGCACTGGACACGAGTGTGCGTTTGATTTAGTGGTCAGGGCAGTCTGGTCATTTCACCTGATTCAGCATTATAATCCAGCTTTGGGTGAATTAAGGTAAAGACCAGGGGTACAAACTGAGCTTGCCCTTCTACGCTTGATGTGTTTGGTTGAGAGTTTCTGCCAATCTCTGATGTACTGTAGTTGGAGTACAACTAATTGGTCAGAGCTGATTCTGGGTCAGAGGGCGGCTGGTATACAGCCAGAAAACACAATGTTAGCACACATGGGCCTCTTACTGTACGGTAATAATGTTGTGGAAGGTTATGTATGTGAAGATAGAAGATGAACCAGTGGTGTACTAGTGTTGACTTGTGGCACGACTGCATGTTCGCTTCGCTTGACTTAAATGGTAAACTATAACCATTCATATACACCCAGCTGCCATGCAAGGTGCAGGCCATCAGCAATGCCTTGCCCAAAGACACTTCAACATGTGGGGAGCTGGGGATCGAACCACCAAACCCTGTTTTTAGTTGACAACCCACTCTACTTGCTGAGCCACAGCTGCCAATTCACTTCAGTGGTTACATTTCTCCAAGCTATGGCTAAATGTTTCCTTTGTTTCCAGTTGCAACACTGCTTTTAAATGCTTTATTTAAAAAACAGTATTGCAATTTTCCTGATTCAATATAAGGTTAGTTCACTGTAAACACTGTAAAGATAAATCTGCCAGCTAGTTATTCAGGTGGATAACAATAATTCCATAATATTACTGCTTAGCCTCCCACACAGATCCATATTTTATTTTAGCTTACACTAAATGTGTGTTAAACTAGAGTAACTTAATCTGTGCTTCTCTATATTTAACAAGTGCATATAGCCGCCCTCCAGCTGTTCAAAATGCATTAGGTTTTCCCGTGGCATATTGAGTTACTGTGGCTATGATGTAGCATGGGATAATATTAGCTTTCTAACAGGGGAACAATGGAAGTAAAATCATTTAGCTCGTATAAAAAAAGGAGAGACGGAAAACAGGGAGGCTAGAGAAGAATTCAGAACAGACTGTTCTCCAGGTGTTTACTTTATTCCGGTGTGTATTGTATTCAGGGAAATGCAAACACACGCCACACACATTCGGGCGCAGTCATCTGTAAGCAGCGTGTCAGTGTTTTAGTTTCAGGGCATTTTAACAGTGATGAACTCAATGGTCATCAGAAGCATCAAACCTGTGACCTGGTTGCAGGGTGCTCTCTCTAATTACCAGGACATACTGCTCAGCTGAAACACCAGTCTGACCCGCGGTATCACTTTAGCTGTCCATCACTAGCTGCCACAATGTACACACTGAGGTCAGATAACTTGACTTGTCTCCTTTTTAAAAGCAGGACAGTGTTCACTTCAGGGGCAAACACATCGCCCAAAACCATATAGAGATTTTTCCCCAGCTGACGATTTGATGAATAATGATTTCGACAACGTACAGCGGATGATACTGCAGTGATGATATGCTTGAATTGTAGCCGAGGGCCATGCCACTTCTTATTTATTTTTCAATTAAAAATGACATTCAGAATGACGTCCCCGCTTGTACTCTGATGTATTTTGGCTTCATGACAGATGCAACAAGGTATGGTACCCCTGACAATAACAACAACCTTACCCCTGTGTCTCCTCAATTCCAGATTTGGGAAAGCTGCCAAAGTACAACAGCCGCAACCCTGACAGATCAGATAATTCAGGACTCACTCCTCTGACTCCTGCCATCTAAAGTGCCTCTGTATCACCTTTACCCATCAACTCATGTTACAATGCATTGCTTACCCGTGCTATCTGATATCTAGTTAAGTCATGAAGGATGCACATCAACTCAATTTGCTATCGATTGCTCTGGTAATTAGGCATAATTTAATTTAGCCCACAACCCCCACCTCTTTCGGTTCCATCTCACTCTTGTTTTTTTAAGACCCAGAGGAAATCAAGAAGGCGTTGCCTGCGGAATGTTTCATTTCTCTGAATATGTATTCCCCGGATCAGCTCATAATAGAACACAACTTAATTTTTTGGGGAGATTGCTGAGAAGGCATACAGCGTCATAAGTGAGGAGTTATGAGCACATGCTGTGAGCGAGTGTGTGCTGGAAGCTTGTTGGCTGCAGGCTTGTGTCTGACCTGCAAATGAACTTGTGTAGTACAACTTGCCAATATAATAACTGCAATGTGTGGATAGCAAGACTAATTGTACTATTTAGTTGTTTCATAAGGTAAACTTTGTTTTACCTTTGGAGTGGTAAAGAAGACTGTTCTGACATATTTCATAGATTTGAATTCTGTCAGAGCTGCTCTAAGGTTTAGTATGTGCAGACTTCCTGGAGCTCAATTCATACAGAACTTCTAGTTTTTAATTTAAAGTTGTAATCCTTAAGATTTTCATCAAATAAAAGCCTGTTTTGATCATTTCATGGTGGACATTTCTCATCACCAGCCACTGAATGTAATTATCATATAGTAGTTTTAATTGCCATTTCTGCACGAGATTCAAATGAGGAAAACAATGCCTGTAACTCAGCATTTCATTTGATGTGATTGGTATTAAACTCACTATCTGTTTGCCGTTCACTCTCTTAATGCTGTATTAAAAGAGTACACCCCTTTAGCTTTGCACTTCACATTGTCTTAACTTATGATGGACAAAGTGATAAAATCCGTTTTGTTTTTTTTATACAATTTAATATTTTTCCTTGTCAAAACATGTCTACATTTCCCACAATGCAACTCAACTAGCGACAGATTGGTCATAGATATGGGTGTGTTGTGCTTGTAGCAGCTAATGTAGCCTCGAGCCTCTAGCATCAAGCAGAGAAGAGGGGCCACATGTTGGATGGCTTTTATTGTGAAGCAGTCAGTGCGGTTAGCGCTCGCTGCGATCGTTCATCAGAAATGCCACCACGAAACAAAACATGATCCTTTTAGGCATTTTACTGACAGTGGATCATATACATCAGAATACAGCTGAACTTAAACCAAATCAACTACTAGTATCTGTATGTGCTGCTCTTTTTAACATCTAACATTCTGTAAATCTTTATTATTAACACATCTACTAATGCTGAAAGTTTTCTGTTGCTCTGCTCTTTATGCATTTCCAAACCCTGTCCGTTTAACACAGTTCATAGTTCAACAGTCTAGATATTAAAGAGGCCATGGCCTCTGAACATTCGTGAAGCATATTATGTGTGAGAGTATCGTTCGGAGATCAGTGCCCAGTTTCTCAATCATCCTGTGAGAAACTTTAGGGTGTAGACTGTTTTTCTCTTTGCTTTGTTCTGAGTCGTGCAGATTTTAAAAGGACTTTGGTAAACCAGCCATGGTATAGAACAACAAGTAAAATCATAGGATTCAAAATGCCTTACAGCTCTGCCTGCTTTGTTAGCTCTTATACATCAGTTCAAACAGATAACAATGTCTGCATCATTACTGCAAGAGAGAATGATGCAAATAAGGAAGTTCATTTGCATATCCTTTCAATCAAACTTTCACATATCAGTCTGGATCTCTGACAGAGATCCGAATGTTGTCAGTATGTGGTGTATCTGTGGAGTTCTAGTGTTTGGGCTTTTCTCCCTCTATACTCTGACTTCCTGAGCCTAGCACATGATTTAAGTAAAAAACACATTTTCAGCGTCCCCTCAGTGGCTGTTTCACAACTGATGAGCTGCATAGCGTCGTGCCTTTGTTAAGGATATTTAAGCCTCCTCAAGAGAGAGGTTCTTGTAGAATAAGAGGAGGATAAAAATTCAGACAGTTTCAGAAGCATTTAATAAGAACAAGCAAATGGCATGGCATGTTCACATTTTTCCTTTCTTCTTAACAAGTTGGAAAGCATTTACTAATTCCTGCTGCTTCCACTTGTTAAATATTCCCAAGGTTGCACACCTTGTTGTATAATAAAATATCCAATCTGGCACCAGAAGGCTTTGCATTGAACATGTTAGCTGCTCTTTTTCTGTTCCTTCAGTGTACACATTGTCTTTTTGCATCAGTGAATCATTCATTACATTAATGTGCAAGCTTTTTCTATATTGTCCAATCTTTTTTTAAGGATACCAGCTTGTGGGTTAACTCAAACATAGACAACAATTATTTTAAAGCACCTATTCATATTTTCACCAACATTTAGTTTTTCTTCAAGAGACATTCATACCAGCTAGACGCAGTAGTTCAAAATAACCCTTGACAGAATGACTCAACCAACAAAAGAGAACCATATTTAGCATCACTTCATTTGCCCAGTACCATGACTATACAGTATTTTGTAGTGATAGCGTTTGAGCAGTGCTTTGATAACAAGTAAGTGCAGCTCCACTTTTCTTTCCTACAGTGCTGCTTGCAGCCAATTTTCAACACAACTCCTGTGTCCTGGCAGCCATTGTGTTCTGCCCTGTTCCTGCCACATCGCTATCATTTTTGAATATGTGAGTCAAAAAGCCTGTAGTCAACTCTTGCAGTCAGAAGTCATAGGGCTGATGTCAAGCCTGAATGGAATATAATGTACGAGTAAATCCGGGCTCAGCTGGAGCTGAACGTAGGTGGCACGCTACGAGAACCCATGAACGGCTTTGAACTATTAGATCACTGAGGGAATTGTGCAGAAACTCCAGAATTCACAGCGTTACATGCTCACTCAAACTAGACTCTTGCTTGACAATTACCACTGAAGTATTGTAGGAGCGGGAAAAAAGCAAGAACTTATTGAGCATGGAAGTTAATTCATGGACATAAGTGTTAATCATCTCTACTTAAGGTCCACAAACTAGCTTTACCAAATCAATGGGACCAGTATACTTTTCTGCACAGTTTAAAACGTTTAAATTAAAAGAAAGTGAAGTGATGTGGTGGAAATTCTAAGAAAACGCTGGTAAGTGGACTGAGTCGTGATTATTTTCTAACTGGATATATTGAATTCACCAAACATAATGGCCACAAGGCCGCTTGGAGCACAGTGAGTTCATTATTTGTACACAATAAGAGACAGAGCGGTGCATTTAAACAGAAGCACTGACATGATTTCAGCTTTTTACCACCTCCAGAGAAATGTTTGTGAGACAGTAATCCCATCCTGCAGTATATTCAGCAGTCAGTATGTGTGTGCTGTGAAGCAGTGTGACAGTCAGTGACCTCCTGTCGTTCCCACCCTCCCTCTTTTCCTTGATAGTGGCCATGTTCCCTGCACGAGTACAACTCAGAGAGATGATTGCCTTGGCATCACCAACCCTTCACTGCCACTTCAGCCCATAAGCCTTCAAAGAGCAGCTAGCCATGGAAAGGGGCCTTCTAAGTGTACAAAGCACTCTAAGCCCTTCTTTTCCATAGCACTTCGTTATTAGCATGGCGGTATCTGTGAGACCCACTCTCTCCGTCCCAGACTTCCATAGCGGGACCAGGGAGCAATGCCAGTGATGTGTGACTGGCCGTCTGGAGACGTTTCTGAACTTCACTTCTCTTCAGCTTGTCTGCATTTAGCTTCTGAAGCTGTGTGTGCACAAATGTACATTGCATGTTAAATTAGAACCCATGCACACTATGTGTCCTTTGCACTCTGCATATGCAAATGCAAGCTCCTAATTTTAATCATACAGTTCATCAGACCCCTCATGGAGTATTTGCACACACACCTTTAAATCCAGTTGCATCTGATGTGTGCAGCTTTTCATTTAAATGAAGGTGTATATTAAAAAACAGATTTCTCTGATATAAAGAACAGAGCAGTAAACACAGTGTGTTGTTAGTGATTAGAATGTACTGATATGTTCAAAGATTTTCATCTCTCTGAACTCCTCAGCAATGGTGTGGCTAAATTATACAGCTAGTTTGATGTGACAGACTTTCTCCCCCCTCCCTCCTTCAGCTTTGATGTTGATCACAGTTAATTACTGTGACGTCCCAGAAAAGAAAAGTTATTACACGAGAAGCTCCTGATTTGCTTTTGTTTGTTTATCTTTTCAGATTTTTGTCCTGTTTCCACTCTCGTACAGCCTTTTCTGTCTGTCTGTCTGTCTCTCACTGCGTGTTTGCATTTTCTTTTTGACCACGTTGTGAGATAGAGATCTCGTTAATTCTTGCCTCGCAGCGTCTTGTGAATTGGCAGTCGTTTGTGTGTGTGTGTGTGTGTGTGTGTGTATATATATATATATATATATATATATATATAT
>JAVQJD010053660.1:0-28370 GCA_036023655.1 Nannoperca australis | reverse complement strand
GTTGGATATGGTTGTGGAGACGGTTGTTGGAGACGGTTGTTGGAGACGGTTGTTGGAGACGGTTGTTGGAGACGGTTGTTGGAGATGGTTGTGGAGACAGTTGTTGGATATGGTTGTGGAGACGGTTGTTGGATACGGTTGTTGGAGACGGTTGTTGGAGACGGTTGTTGGAGATGGTTGTGGAGACAGTTGTTGGATACGGTTGTTGGAGACGGTTGTTGGAGATGGTTGTGGAGACGTGAACCTTCTTTTTCTCAGAGGACTAATCAGAGACTTTGATCTTGTGAGTCCGGTCCGGATGGGTGGACAGGTGCAGCGTGGCGTCTTGTAACTAACATGTTACAGGTTCAATCTTCCATCAGTTACCTTTAAACCACACAAGATATCAAATATTTACCTGTTGAGCAGTTCAAGGAGCTGAACTCAACAGTTTTTGAGAGAAATGCAGGGAATAAAATTGCAATTAAAAATCACATTAAATCTAAAGTCATAATACATTTTTATACCCCCCCGCCCCATCCTATTAAACATAATAAACATACATTTATCTACAAAAAACTATAGGGAAGTGCCAACAAAAGTACAAAATACAGTCAAACATCATCATTACCTCAAGGCATTTCCAAGTGTTAATTTGCTTGATGATGTTTTGATTGGAACAGGTTGTCGAGCTCATTAGCGGTTGGTGCGTGCATGTTTATGTGCATGCGTGCGGGTTTGTCTGATGTGTTTCTGTGTAAATGATTGTGTCTTAATTACTGGGCGGTGGTATCATTTCCTTCATCACGTCAGGAGATTTGCTCTCGCAGGGCCCTTCTGTCTGTCGAGGTCTTCATTAAGTAAACATCAGGTGCCAATTAGCTCAGAATAACTTCTCCCTCATATTCATATGGCTCTCTGCCAAGTAGAGGAAACTGTTGACTTGACAACCAGAGGACGAGCTCTGACTTCGACTGCCACCTGGTGGTGAATTGGGCCTCTTACACGTCCATGTCTCCACATGAGCAGCCCACCTCTGCTCTCTGCTGGCAGGTGATCTACATTGGAGCTGATGGTAGCCTAAGGTGATGTTACGGCTGATCATGTCAGCCCCGCCAGACGATGAAACACTTCTTCAGCCTGGGAGAGTGAGAGTGTGAGTTCAGGAGAGCTTCTGTTAGAAGCAGAATTAGTTTTTTGTCTTGTTTCTTTTAATACTTTGGCAGAGATGTAGCGGCTCAGAGAGGAGAGACAAGTACAAATGTAACATATACCTGTTGTCAGAATCACCTTCCTGACATGGAGTTGCAGGTCCAAACACCCATGTCTTAAAATCACCCGCTTGTCTTTCATCTGTGCCGGCGGAGGCGGAGTGCAGAGGTGAAGCACAGATCAAAGCACCTACCTGGATTCACCCAGTCGAGTTCTTTCATCCCAGGTGCTGTTTACAGACATGTAACCTGTCCAGGATGCTTTTCAACAAACAATGCAAAATACATATAATGTAACCGATTTTGCATCCTGGGTTACAGAGCTAAAAGATCAGATATAGTAAATCAAACTTTACACGTTGACACATTAAGACACCATACAATAAACAAAGAAACAACATGAAACAAACAACAGAGGAAGAATACTGAATCCCCACTATGCATCACACCATCAACACTCCCAAAACTATCTGAAACTCAAGATTATCAACTATGTGTCAATTATTTTGCTATGTGTCATGTGTGTTTGGATTGTGTCGCTGTAATTCTTCTATACATTGATCGTTTAAGACTACAAATCCCAGGGATCAGAATTGTATTGTCTATCTAATAGTGGAGAGGATTAGCTGATTGACTGTCAAATGTAATGAGTTGCTACTTTAATCGGATTTAAATAATTACAAACTGAATTCATTTTTGGAGACAAAACAAGCTAATTGAAGACTTCCTCTTGGGAACCTGGGAACTTGTGATTTATCACTATTTTCTGCCAATGAACCGACTAAACAGTCGATTGGTCAGACAACACGGTGTTGGTGCTTGTGGTCGCCTGCATGGCTGCTTCATGGCTCAGGACTGTCCGGAGGCTGGAACTGTAACATTTGCCAGTAAATACACATGTTTCTTTCCTTCTTTTGTCCTTGCAGTGATTCATTTTTCATGCAAAACCTTTTCTTGTTCTCAAGGACGTATGGGCTGCTTTAAATTCATTCATTAGTTCATTCATTCATTCATTCAACAGGGTTCATGTTCTGCATTTCAAATTCAAATCCACCCTTTTGTCAGGATATGAGCCTCAGTGGAGGTTAAGGGGTGAGGGCAAGAGTGGGGGGTTAAATACACCTCCACACCTCCACACACACACACACACACACAGATAATATATTTATATGGATTTAGGAGATAAGCCTGTACTCGTCTCTACTATATATTAAGCACATTTCTTGCTGAATAAGATACATTTAATGTGCAGTTTAATAATTCAACATACAGTTGCATGCATACACACACACACACACACACACACAGACAGACACGCACGCACACACACACACACACACACACACACACACTTAAAGCCTCTAAGCCTGAAATCCCTTTAGCTCAGCCTTTTCCTGCATCACATAGCAGCCCTGAGGATCACTCATGTAATCATCACCTCATCAGATCACACACACACACACACACACACACACACACACACACACACACACTGTAAGTGTCTCATCCACTGGTGTCTGTTTCTTGACACTTTGTAAATGAAACGTCACGTGAAGCTCGCAATCCTTCGTTTTTGTTGAGTCCTCTTTGGTGGTGCATTCAAGAACGCTAAGAAGAGTAAGAACACCCCCCGCCCCAAAAAGAAACAACAACATTTCATTGATAATCTATGTGAAACCTACTACAGAGGACAAACAATAAAAAAACATGGACATGGTTCAGATGAACATTTGAAACTGGTCATTTCTTACTTTAAGTGAGTTTCTGTTCTGCAGCTCTCAGATATCAGATGTCAGTAGTTTGAATGCACTGCTGCTCACAGATGAAGTATCATGCAATAATCAATTCACTTTCACCAACATTTAACAGCGACAACATGTCTGCTTCTTAAATCAAGCTTTAGCCAAGCACTGCCTTGAAAGGTTGAAATCCATTTGAACTGTAACCCTGAAAAACGGGTGTGTAGTGAATGCATCTCCTCTGAAGCCCCTTTGACCTGCACCAGCACTCTACTCTCATAACCCCACCCACCCAGCACTCACCAGGCCAGAACCAAACGCACCCCCAATGAGAGCTGGCTGGAAGTGGGGAAGCACAGTGTGTGTGTGTGTGTGTGTGTATGTGTGTGTGTGTGTGTCCCAGAGGTGCAGGGGATTAGCTGAGGTCTCTCTGGAGGGGTCATTAGGCAGCTCTGATTATCTCAGATCCCTCTGACACACACACACACACATGCATTGATCTGTCTTGGTCTGCTCACATCTGTTTAGCGCAGAACCTCCTTGCAAGAGGAAATCTGACACCTCGTCACCTCAAGCTGTGTGTGTGTGTGTGTGTGTGTGTGTGTGTGTGTGTGTTCCTTAGTAGTTCCTTTTCAAATGATCAATCACCCACTTATCAGTTTCACCTTCTCCCCCTTGAAATTTAAACATCCACAGGTGCATTTTTGTAAATGAAACCCTTCACAGTAGCTTCTAACTCGTTTCACTGTTTCCTGTTTCAGTTTTATTTCTTTGTTTTGTCCTTCTTTAAAAAAGTAAATGCTGTATTTCGTCCAGCAGAGGGAGATGTGACCTGCTGATTGGAGAACAGCAGTGAAACCCACAGGCTGTGATGTGATCTGAGTGTGTGTTAACATGTGCCAGGTTGTCTTTGGAGGTGTAAACATGGGAACAATCAGTCCACACTCATGAAGAAAAACAATAAATCTGACTGATTAAATATCTTCAAGTGCAGTTTCCAAAAGCTGCGCTCCACCCCACAAAGTTAACCATTTGTTTCAATACACCTGGTTTGGGGTTCGTAGAGTATTCCAGTGATTTAGCATTGGATCTGATTTGATGCAGCAGAACTAGAGACATCATCTTCATCCTTCATCCTTGGCTAAAACCTGCCGCCTACATTACCAACGATGCAACTTGAGCACCGATGATTCTGGTGTGTTATGCTACTAGTGGCTAGTGTAGCCTCGAGGCGCTACCCTGCAGCAGTTAATTTTCACCCACCATATATTTTTCATTGTAAATCTTGTAGTCTCCAGCCCTACCGATATGATAACATGGTGCAGCTTTGTACTTCTTTTCACATCTCCAGTAGCTCTTGCCAAGACCTGTAAAACAGACTTTGATGTGTTAAAGTAGGTGCACGCCCCCTTTTAGGTAGTGTTTATGGTTACGGTAACAGTTAAGCCCAGTTCAGAACAAAGATTCACAACGAGATGAGTTGAAACTTGCAGCTACTTACAGTCTGCAACCCTCTGAAACGCAACTAGACATTTCCATAGCAACAACTCTCTGTACTTCTGTTGCTTTCAGAGTTTTCCTGTAGCTGGATACTATTTGTAGCATCTTAAAATATGAATGAGGATAGTGATAGTGAGTTACATGCTACAGCTGCGTTTCTGGTATTGATGAAACGGTGAAATAAAAACACAACAAGCTGGTCGAGGTAGCCAGCTGACTTCGCTACGAGCTGATTGGCTGTTGAAATAGGTGTCTTTCGCTTTACGTACCACTGCACTTTTCCTGCAACGCTCTAAAACGGTTTCGTCACGCCGTGAATCTTTCCGTCTGAACTGGTCTTCAACCTTTTGAGAATGAATGCAAGCAAATACAATGTGACAAAAACAAGTGTGTGTGTTGGTATGAGAGTGTACAGACATCAGTGTTTGGACAGCCAGCTCTAGCTTCCATCCGTCACACGCTCATACAGTAACTGTCAGAATGAACCTGGTCAAAGGTTACACCCTATCAGAGCTTTTGTTGCGATAATCTCAGAGAAAACAAACTAAAGTGAGCAATGACAAAGCAAACAACCCACGCATCCTCTTTCTATAAGAAAATAGCAACGCATCTCTCACGCTAACCTCGTTATCTAGATAAAAAGCTGCATCTTGAGGATGTCGAGGGCACTTGTGCGGCTGTGACCGCTGCCACCTGTAAAATCAGCCAGAAGTCTGGTGCCAGTGCAACACTGTGTGATAAGAAGCCATAATTATGTGATAAGACACGAAAAGAATCCATGTTTAGATCCAGTGATGGTGATTTTGTTCAAACAGCAGAGGAGAGGTCAGAAACCCCAGAGGCCTCAAAGTAAAAACCTCAACTATTACTAATAATTCATCCTTTGTTTTGTTAACATAAAAAATAGATCATCGATAGATTATATATAATAGATTATCAATAAAGCAAACGTAAACACAAACAAACACATGAACTCTTATACTGAGCACATTAACTCTAGATCAGCTGTTTCCAATCAGCAAAGCCTCGGTTCTCTCGTGTCTGGCTCTTTCCAATATGGCGGACGCGATGACGCAGCAACGTTCAAAAGCAGCCGACGCGGCGTCTACGTATATTACATCTATGGTTGTTCTAGCAAATCTAGTGATTCAGTTTAGAGTTTTTTTAAATTAAATTTAAATTAAAATGTTTCATAAATCAAATCGAATACTGCGCTGACCGGCTGCTGCACCCCCGACCTGCACACATGAGAGGGCGCTTCGATGCTGCTTGCAGCTTTAACTGTCTTTGTTGGGTTAAACTTGTGTTGAAGAGAAAAGCGAGTCTTCACTCCTCTCTTTGTTGATGAGTTGCAGTGCTTTACAGTGTTTTTAGATTAATAATGCAATTTGGTCTAATTCAGCTCTGTTCTACACCTGCAGGATGCTTTTACTTTTGCTTTTCCTATCCGTCAAATATTTAAATTTGTCTTTGTGCCCCATATTGAAGTAACATAGAGCAGAATGGGTTCCATAAGAGAGAGAGAGATGATAAGATTGTCTCTATTTATTAATAAATAAGTGTAAAAATCTCCAAATCTCCCTCTCTCTCTGTGTGTCATTCATTTGATCTCTCTCTCTCTCGCTCTCTCTCGCTCTCTCTCGCTCTCTCTCCACCCTGTCATTTCCTCCCACATGCATAACCAGTCCAGATCTTTCGAGCGTGCATCATGTGCAGCAGCGTGTGCGCACATTTTTCAGCCTGAGTCAGCGTGGTTACAGAAGCCGGCACACGTCAGTGATGAAGTCACTGCCGACGCCCACTAAGCAGAACAATGTTGCCCAGGTGAGAACAAAGGTGAGTGGAAAACCACCTCTGGCAGCACAGCTGAAACACTAAACTTTAATGGTCCCAATTAGTGCTTGACAGACTGATATCCACACCGTCTGATGTCTGAAATCTGAGAACGGTTTCTTCTAAAAACCACAAAAACCACACATTTTCTCTCTGGTGAAAACTTGTCATCTCTAAAGCACCAACGTTAAACTCAACTGAGACAGCAGTTTGCTGTTAAGTCGGAGACACTTTCACAACTGCAGATGCAAATCTTCCAGTAGGGAAATCCAAAGATTTAGTAGATCATCTAATGAGACACATATTTCAAGAGAAGTTCAGAAACACTTTTTTTGAAGTTTTGGAGCTGGATGTGAATGAAGTGACAAACATGTGAAGTTTCAAACTAAATAATTAGTCATATAATAAATTAGATTAGATTAGATGAGAAAAGCCATGTAAAATGAGCTAATATTACACTATTATACTATATGGGATCATATTTTATTCTTTAAAATGATTTCCTTCCTTGCAACACACAATTAAATAAGTAAGTATATATGTACTAATATATGTATTCCCATAAAACCGTAACATGTTTTACAGAAGGAAGAAAAGAATAAAGACACAGAACGCGGTGGTGGTGATACAGAAGTTATTTCTACTTTCAGTTTTGTGGTCTTAAGACATTTTTTACACGGCAAAATGTATTTAAAATAACCAACGTGTTGCGACCGACAGGTCTTCTTCAGGACATCTGAAGACATCTTTACTGGTCACATTTTCTGTTGATGACGGTGATTTATTCCTCAGACACAAGGATTCCTCTCAGTCTCAGTCTCATTGTTCTGCTTTAAGAATGGGGAGTGCAGAGTGACATTACCTGCTGTCAAAAGCCATTAAATCAATGCGGAGGGTATGTGACAGAGAAGGACAAGATTTCCTGGAGGAGAAACTGCATCCTTTTTTAAAAACGTATTTTATTTGCTGCTCCGATTAAACTAAAGCGTAAACGTGTGGTGACGTCCTCAACACCCTCCTGGTCTGAATGCAAACTCCTGCTGTCCATATACACACCTTGTCATGGTCCCCTGGTGTATCTGAAAACTGATTTATCAGGCTGTAATCTGTCAGCCCAACAAGATCTGTAATTGATTCAAAGCTAAATCAGATTAAGATGAGATGAGACCCGTTACAACCTGGATGCATGTTTAAACAGCAGTTAATGTTTTCCATGAAGTGCAATCACATCCCTTTGTGAAGACAAGCTCTCTGAAACAGTGCGGTCTCTCACTTCTGATTAACATCACTTTTTAAACAAATGAAAATGCTGAAATCATTTTCAGTTAGCAGGAACAGTTTGTCAGATCAACCAAAACAGATGGATGCTTGGTGGTTTTCTGCCAAGCGGAGTCATGCCTCAACCAGTCCCGAAGCCTCGGAGGAGTTTAGCAAGAGATGACATGGCAGCAGTCAGGATGTTAAGACGTTACCTTCAACAGTGGCAACCACTGAAATGTTCCCCGTCCTGCGTCTGTGCTCACAGTATATTATCAGCAACATCAGCAGCTTGCTGATCCTCAAACATTGATATATTTGTGCTTTTTCCAACATGTGCAGGTGACGATCCGCAGCAACCTGCAAACCACGATCAGCAAAGAGGCCGCTATCTTGTTGCTAAGTCTGTTGAAGCTAAATGTCCTCAACATCCTTTACACAACTCCTCTCTAAAGGAACTTTTTGGAGTTTGCTCACTTGTTGAATTCAGTGATTACAGTCTGTATTTGATGTTCACGTCTGAATGCAGACGTTTCTCTGGAAACCACACGCTGCCCTGCGGCTGTTGTATTTTGTTCTATTCAGGATTTGGTTGCGGTTGCCAAAACACAACAACAGTTAGTTTTGGTTGAGTTTAGCCTGCATCAACCAATCAGGACTCTTCAGTGAAGAATGTGTGACGCAGAGGCAGGAAGTGCTCCACCTGCTGCTGGTGGTGCGAGTGCGCACGGATCAAACCAACTCAGATTGCTCTTTGTTAGCATTGATTCAAACACGTAACTGCATTGTCTCAGGAACAGTTCCTCCCTCAGGCAGCTGCTACATTTACACGCAGAGAGGAATTAAACAGTTACACACGATATTAAGATAATTACATGGTTTCTTTATTGTATCATCCTTTCAATAATCCTGTTTACTTGCTGTAAAACAGAATTAGATGAATGACTCCAGTATTCAACCCCCAAAACCTGATCTGATCGTGATGCAACCATTGTATGTTTTTATGGGCTCTTGGATTCATTTATTCCATGTTTGATTTTCCCTCTGCTCAGGTTTCCATTCTAAAGAGCACAGGTGTCTGTGTTTGCAGGTGGGACGCCGTGAGTATAAACTATGGTGGGAGACTCTGAGCACCTGTCAGTCTGCATAGCTTTATGTTTTCTCCTCTTGGATGGTTTGAAAAAAAAGACCTGAACTAAAATGCAACAATCAGGATCATTGTTAACTTGGTCCAGACCAAAGTGGAAAGTAGTGATAGTCCTTCTTGTCAGGCTCAACCTGGAACGCTGAGATGCTTATTCCCATCCTCACTCCTCCGTCCTCCAGCTTGTAACCCAGAGGCCCACAATCATCGACATGTTGGGCTGCCAGAGGAGCTTCTGACGTCAGCAACACCCCTCCCCATCTTTCAGCTTATCCAAATATTTCTCCTGTGCAACTGAGAAAAGCAAGGAACCTAATTAGCCACATGGAAGGAACCCCATGTTTATCAGATATAGTCCACAGATGTTCCCACACAGAGACACTGGGAACATTAAACATCTTTGACAGATCCAAATATGCTGAGAACTCAGTAACAATCAGAGTAAGGTGTTTACTTAATCTCTTTCTGATTGGATCATACCATTTCGTTTCAGTAGCCCACAGGTGTTTTCAATTATTCTGGATGATTAGAACACGTCAAGTTGAATCTGGGTTTGTCGAGTTCACCAAACTCTATTTATTTATTTTAAAGAATCAAAGAATGTGTACGTTTGTTGGCCCTCCGGGTGTCCTGTCTTTTAGGATTCATCTGCCCACCAAGTACACCATAATGGACCTGAGCATCTGAATGTCTTGAAATATCCTGAAAGACATTGTTTAAAAGGTGTAAGATCTCAGATAGTTTCCTTGTTATTTCTGATCTAAACTCTGCACCACATTAGTCATGGGCTCTGGCTGTTTCCCTGCCAAGCTGCTCAGGGTTGCCTCCCCTCTCTGAGAATGTAGGTTTCCTCCTCTTTGCTTCATCTGACACAGAGGAAAAGACTTTGTGCCGCATTGTGAAAGGTCCAAGAACCGTATAATTTAATAAGTTCAGTACCAGGAAGTCCTCAAACGTGACATTTGTACTTGAATACCAAGAGGTCCTCAAAGGTGATGTAAGTAAACTACATGTAACAATCAAGTTTAACAACGTGGCTGCCTGCTCAGCCCGTGAAGTGTTTTCCCCAGAAAAGTAAAAAGTTCAGACGCTGTGCGACAGACACCTGCCAGCATTATTATCACACTCACGGTATCGGGTATTAAGGTCAGGGATTTAGAAACTGAAATTATATCTGTGCTGGAGACTACGTTAATCACATGTGCCAACAATGCTGATCTGTTTTACTCCATGTGACCATCATTATCTAATACCACAAAGTGCCACGCTGTTTTTGTGTTACGCTACAATGACAATTAGAAACGACAGAAAGCACTAACTGAAATGTTTCATTTAGATGCTGGAGATTTGTATAAGTTAAACTAAGCCAGAATACCCTACTGTTCATATTATGTGTCTCTCTTCATTGCTGTGACCTACATGTGTCTGTCAGTGGGAGTCTGGTGTCCGATCCACAGTCAACCAGGCACAGCACATTATCTCACTCATTATTAATGGCTGGTGGTTTATCACATAACAACACTGCTGTAGATAATCGTCTTGCAGGCATACAGTATGATGCGTCACCTGATACTGTCTTAAAGGCAGTCCACACCACCAGCTTTTATTTTCTAAGCGTCACTCATGTCAATACAAATGTATGATATGGCCTAAATTGAGCCGGTTCATCAGGTTAATGATTCAACCCAAATCTCTCAATCGGTCTTTGCGTAACATCACAGAAACCATCTCTTGTTAACGTGCTTGAGTCATTTTAGATTCTTAATGTTGAGCCACAAGTGCAAATGTATATTGAGCGCAGGTGAGACCAGCGGAAATGATGTGAGGGCGCAGAGCGCTCAAAACTTTACAGATAAGAAGGTCTTTCTTGGCAAATGTGAGCTCTGAATATTGCCACATTTTTTGATTGGCTAATTTGGTAAAAGTCAGGAGGAACCGCCTTCATCACCTCTCTGATTGGACACACAGCTTCAGTGGTCACTGTGAAGAGTCAGTCTCAACCTGCTCTGAATGAAAAAGAGATGACTTTAGTTATCATTTGAATCTATATAAATAAATCTGAATCAAGTCTGAGTGGAGTTCTTTTGCCTCCTTAGTGTCTTTACAAACGTAAACCTCAAACACACACACACACACACACACACACTGATCGTCTCAGGTCTCGAGGGGTTTGCCTGCCAGTAAATGAAGCGTCATTTTACTGTTTCATTGTGGTCCACGGTGCTGCTGTTGACACGCTGCGAGTGTCGGACGGGGTGAAGTTACGCTGCAGTGACACGCACTTTAAGAGCCAGAGCACCTGATCATGAGCTCTGCACTGTGTGTGTGTGTGTGTGTGTGTGTGTGTGTGTGTGTGTGTGGAGACGTCCAGTTGTCTCTGACAGTGAATGTGCATCTGTGCCACCAGAGGTTTTATGGTTCAAAGTGAATCATCCACCTGGATTACTGCTGTTCCAGAAGGTTCCTGTCAGTCAAATCAATGGTGACGACTCAAAGCAGGAATCTGCTTGTACTGTTCCCGTTTTTTAAATCAAAAAAACATTTTCTTTATTTTTTTTTGCTTTTTTTGTGGAAAATGTGTGTCATTGCAGTAATTCTCACACACACGCACACATTGTAAACTACAACATATACTTAAATTTGAGTTTATCACATTATTAAATCAATGAATACACACATAAAAGATTTCCGTGTGTTCGACATGATTATCAGTAAATCAGGGAAGAAGCAGACTGGGAAGAAATCTACAGCTTTCGCTTGTAGTTTTCTGAATGAAACCTAATAATGTTACAAGTATTCGTTCTCATAATTTAGGCTGAATAATTGTGCTTTAAAAATGTATATACTAGCTATATACAGTGTGCAGCTAGCAGCAGCTACAACAACATGACACAGTGGGGTCTTCTTACCACAATGCACTGAAATGTCACTCAGCAATGCAGTTCAGTAACATGAGTGGGAAAATCAACCAAGGAGAAGAATGGGACTTATGTGAGATGTAAAGTCCTGTCTTATAAAACTGTAAACTGCTGTGCAGCATTTCGGCATCTGAAAAGCGTGTGTTTTACACAAACTGGCCTTTGCAGGCTGTATTTTTGTTTTCACACTGGCACCTGTGGCAAACCCGGTCACTTCCTCCCAGTACGGCACTGTGTGGGTGAACGGGGTTGGTATCACATGAAAAGGTATATACATGTATAGACCCACGCTTACCGTCTCAGTTACTACATCCTTGACAGAGCATGTCCGAATAAGAATTCCTCACTCTCTCACCAGATAACAAGTTTGAGGTGTACACAGTTCTGCACACTGGAGATGTTCTTATAAACATTTCCACTGTCTGCAACTCCTTCCCTCATTGTTTACATATGTGGGAGGATATTTCCTTCCTGTGAGCTGAGGTATTGTAACACAGGTGATACCGATCTTCACAAAACTGTGAGACAGCGAGTTTTCATCCTCATACATGCAGCCGGCGCTCACTGTTAACTGCTTCCCTGTGGTCCATGTTAAGAAATGCAGAGTTTACACTTAAAGATTGCAGATCCAAATGTTGCTGCTTCCAGAGGCTTGTTGTCACATGTTAACATTGCAGCATCTGAGTCTTTGCTGGAGCGAGCCAGCAGATTTATTTAATATCTTGTCAGCTCAACTGAGATGAGATACAAGATCCACTACGAAATCATTACAAGAAGAAGTGTGTTGTCATTTCAAACTGTTTTTATTGAATAGTCATCAAGAGTGAAGATCTCTGCATCTTCAAAATGTCTATGTAAGTGGAAGGTGATTATAAAAGCAACCTCTGGCTCTCATTGGCCAAACAAGAACAGCAAGTAGAGTACAAAAAAAGTTCCTTCCAAACTATACATATATATATATATACACTATAAACAAGCCGCTACCCGACGTGTCGCATGTATTCGTGGTGATCGAGTATCTCAGAGAGAGCCAGGTGGCTGATGGGAAGACGCAGCTCGGCAGGGTGAAGCAGGAGACAAAAGCAGCACATTTGAGTGGGCTGGAATCCTTGTGACCCGGTGGGGAGGTTTTCCACTTTACACACCAACAAAGAAGAATTAATAGCAACTCTTTGCTCCCGCCGCTCTCTCACCTTTGTCCCCTTTGTCCCCCCCCCCAGACAGGTGGAGGGGTAACTTGATATGGTGGGAGCTTTCTGTCTTCAGGGGATGAAATAACAATCAACAATCTGCCGTTTACCGTTTGCAAAACTAGGGCGATAGACATATTGCTGAGGCCAGAGGAGAGTCAGATTTCTCTATATGTAAAGTCTGAAAGCTGCAGTCATTGCACACGTTTCTTGTATTTCTGCTTTTTTGTTGTATCCGTTTGTGGTTACATGATGGCACAGATTTGTGGTGGAATGGTGTGGGTTGCCTCAGCCACATTATCAGCTACAGGAAATGAATAAGACAGCGTTCAGCGTGTTCTCCACCCCCTCCTTGACCTCTGCGTGATGATGTAACAACTAATATCTCATCTGAAGGAATTCCAGGACTTCCTGAAACCCTTATATGGTCACACATCCTGCAGGATTATCAGCAACGTCAGGGTTGTGAAACACATTTCTAGCTTTCTCCCTTCCTGATTGAGGTATTTAGCAAGATGGGATATCGTATTGTTATGTTTTATTAAGTTTGATATGCAAATACTCTGTGGGATGCATCAACGGCTTCTACTATATAATGTAATAATAAACCAGTCAACTGTTCTGTGGATTTTTAAAAAGATGTTTGCTCTGGTTTATCAAAAGTACTTTATTCTGAGATAATCACTAAACATGCACCTGCGTGAGAGTGAAGACAGATCAACTTCACTTTTTTAACATCCTTGGTTATGTTTCCATCTTTTTATTATAACTTTGTCAGTCTCTCCCTTTTAATAAGTGCATTTATACATTGTAGTGCCAATAATGCTTCCCTCTAGGCTTGCCATATTTTGCAATGTATTGCTGACGTATATGAGCCTGATAGTTACAGTAATATGGCCATAAACTTTAGTTCCCTGATAAGACATTCTGTGTCAGTAAAACGTACTTTGTGAGTTTTACCGTCTATCCTAACAAATCCACACCTCTTTTAAAGTTTAAGGGGCTAGAGACTCCTTTCTGTCTCCGGCTACAAACTATGTCTCCTTATTATCAATAAACTGATAAAAGAAATGAAGCACAATCTCGGAACAAAGACTTCCCAATGTTAAAATATTTTTTTTTTTATTCTGAGTAATTAAAAATTCAGCTCATTTGTTGTTACAAACTTTTGTGGATTTAAAAGTTGCTAATGAATGTATATTACAGGTCCTGCTGGTGTTTGGCAGCCTGTATGTTGTGTTGTTAAGCTATAAACTGTGTGTTGGCATATAATTAATGACATTCTTGTCTTAGAAAGCACTGATTGGTTACGGTGATTGCCTGGTTGTGTTGTACAGTTTTGACAGTAGACTGCTTTAGGTAGGGTCACGGCTATAAACATCCCGACGCTTTCCTGTGAACACACTCAATAAAATGATTGTAGCAGTGATCAGTGAATTGCCGCTTCTGGACAGATAAAATGACAAATCCTGCTTTGCCGTCATAAAAGGTGAGCTGTCATCGGCATATGTGATAACCTATCAGCGATCACCGACATAGGCCAACTAAGTATTTTAGCCACCATTGGGCAGTAGAACCAGTTCTAACCTGAAGTTGTTGTGGCTAACGTGTTAGCAGCATGCTAAGTGATTCAGACCTTTCTGGACACCTTAAACATTTAAATCCAATATTCACTCTCATTTTAGTTTTGTTTTGATCTCCCCCAACCCCAGAGGGAAATGTCTTTAGCTGCTAAATGCTCCATTATGTTCATCAGCTAATTGCTAACTTTGTCTGTTTGGTGTTGGGCGGTTAGCATACAGTGGGTTTAGCAGAGCTGTTCTGCTGTCTAATGTAGCTGGAAGCAGGGTTGTAAGTTATTGCATCCGTGTATGAAAGGTGCTATATAAATAAACTTGCCTTGCCTTGCCTAAAACCAAAACTATTTGCTAAAAGATGCTAAAATGCTCTGCAGAACTTTATATTCCACTTTGCCATTTGATCCATTGTTAATATGAAATATAGATTTAGTGCAGCTTTTCCCTCTTTTCTTTTTCTTAAAATCAGAAAGATGGCCTCCTTCCTGTCCTGTATCCTCCTCCCACCACCTTGACCTTGACAGGTTCTCACCTTTGTACGTGATGCAGATAACTGACATAATGAAGTAGTCCAGTTTTGAGTTCACTCGAATCAATGCTTAAGCTCCTACCTCAAAGAAAGGTAAACAGGCCTGTATTAGAGACGTCATTCCTGAGAACAATCGGAGGCTGTTCACAGGTTCCTCCCTCAGTCAATAAGAGGCCTTCAAGTCCAAACAGCCAACCTGACGCTTTCGTTGCATCACACCTACAATTCACTGGTACAAGCACACATGTATCATGATGTTCATCATTGTCTTTGTCACAACAATATAATCCTCACAATCATCTTTACTGCCAATAATTAGCATCAAGATTACTTTCTTAACCCGTGTGTAATTGTTTTAATCCAGTCAAAATTGTTTCTCCAATGAACAAACAAAATGAAAACTAACTCTGCAAACATTACTCAACACAAATACACTTCATCGAAAGATGGGGGGTTAACAAGTTAAAGTGATTTCACAACAGGTCAGTCCTGTATGACAGGATGTGTTGGGTAATTCTGCAGGTCAAGTCAAGTGAATTAATGCTCAGTGCCTTTTTACATAGGAAGGCAGACAGTAAACCTCTCAGAATGCAGGTTCCTTGTGGTTCCTTGAGTCTCTAAAAGTAGAATTGGAGCCAGAACCTTCAGCTATCAGGCTCCTCTTATGTGGAGCCAGCTTCCAGTTTGTTTACGGGAGGCAGACACCCTAAAGCTTATAGTAGGGCTGACTCAGGTGACCCCTGAACCACCTGAGATATGGCGCTGTATAAAAAAAATTAATAAACACAGTTTAAGTTCACTCTTATTAATGTAACCGGGTGTTTCAGTTGCCTAACCCTAACCATACCAGACCATACCTGACCATAACCACCATCTTTTTCTAACCTGTCATGGCTTGTTGACATTCTTTGCATTTCACTCTGAAAACTAATGTTGTGGATAGCCAGAAGTTGAGAGCTGATCTGTGATCGTATCTGAAGAGGAACCATCCGCCACCAACACCCCCATCCCAACAGGGCTTAATACAGGAGGCTGTCTGATGTCTAGACGAAGCAGGTGGCATCAGTCAGTGGTTCCTCTGCAGCAAACAGGAGCCTCATAATAGTGACCAATGTCTGAAACATCACTGTCCATTTATTGTGAGGAAAACAGAAGATTGTCGAGTGTGAAAACCTCTTTATCCAGTTGAGCCACCAGAAATCCCACCTGACAAAGTCAAAGTGATTCTTTAGCTTCTGCCCAGCTGCCATGCTGTCATTCAATAACACCTTCAAATCCAGCCAACATACATGAGAGCTGCTTATTCAAGTTCTGCTGACCACAACAACACATCCTCCCAAACACAATCTCTGCACATGGTGTCTCAAACCAGCAACCTTCTGCTAACAGCCTCGTCTCTCCCACTGACCTCGGTGTTCATTGGTTTCATACATACAAAGAAAATAAACATGTTTGGAAGGTTAGTATGTAAAAGAAAAGAAATAAATAACGTATCATCACAGCAGAAACATATAAAAAGACATGAGGAGAAGATTTTCTCTTATGAAAAGGAACGTGTTTGGGGATTTTTTGGCCATGACGCCGGCTTCTTACGTTGAGTCATTACGAGGGCTTCTGCAGAAGACTTCTTGAAATTCTCCCTGGTAAAACAAATGCAGCCCAACTCACCTGTCATCTCTTCACAGGTGTGGTGACACACGACGTGTGGCAGAGGTTAAATACAAGACATGCACCTCACAGGGCTTTCCTTAACAATCTGAGGATCTCGTTTCACTTCAGCACTTTACGCTCATGTACATGTCAGTGTATTGCAATGCAGAGGGCACATTCAAGGTGAGTCCTGTGTCTAAGAGCACCACACCTCAGTATTTTATGTTTCTAATAGATCTGACAAGCCAGACAACCTCACAGAATTCATGCTGACAGAAGTGGATCACACCTGCTCGTGCTGTCTTGTGATAAACGTTACAGCCAACAACCGGTTGCCCAACATGTGCACAGCGGTGGAATCAAACTCTAACTCATCCATCCGTTATCTATAACCGTTTGTCCTGTGCATGGTGATGGGAGGTTGGAGCCAATCCTGACTCACTTTAGGTGCAAGGCTGGGAACACCCTGGACAGGCTGTCAGACAGACAACCATTTACATTCACACCTGGGGGCAATTGAGAGGCACCAGTTAATCTAACCTGCTTGTACTCCACTGTCTCCACTACATGTAAGAAGCAAAGATGATCTTTTACTTACAAAACATCTGATCAGATCATGAAGTATAATGCATTTTTAGATGAAACATCTCAAAGGTATATAAAGCTGTGACATTAGAGAAGGCAGTTTTATTCAAACAGCACTTTTCAAACACAGAGACTATTCAAAGTGCTTTACAAAGGCAAAGAAAATCATTAGAAAGACATTCAAATCAATAAGAATAACATCAATTAAGATCAAATAAAATACATTTTAAAATACAATTACAGTGCACTAACAGATGTAAGTTGCCAAAGCAACAAAGGAAATAAAAGTGCATTAGAGAAACCAGTCATGCAAAGGCACAAGAGAACAGCAGAGTTTTTAATTTAGTTTTGAAAGTGGCTAAAGTCTAAGGCTAAAGGGTACATTAGATCTTTAGGAAGTTGGTTCAGTTGGCAGCTTCACCGTTTGTTTCTGAGTCGAGCTGACTGCCTCCTAAAGATCTAAGTACCCTGCTGGGTTTATATTCTGTGACATATTATTATTAATATTAAAAGTATTTTTATGACACTTTAGCTTTAGATGCAGTGACGGGAGAACGCAGAGAGAGAAGCGACATGCCGACCAGGCTTCATGTTTTCATGCTTTACACGCGACAATGAAGACACACGACCACTCGCTTGACTGATCTGCAGCTTCCTCTGATATCCCAGATGTTACCATCAGGAAGTCGGCATGTGGCCGGCATGAGCTGACATGAACTTAGACAGGAAACATTCCTTGATTGCACGATGCATTTCTCTCCTGGTTGTCATCAGGTGGAAGCGATAAGCATCTACCATAACTGTGACTTACCTGACATTTTATATTTGGTTTTATTTCTTGAAATCCTGTGTTTATTGCATTTTCTCTGCACCTCTCTGCTCTTATTCATGCAGCCCAGTGGAATCACTGCTGATTTGCATTTCAATATTTGCAAAATTCATTAAGGTTGCTTAGAATACACTAGTATGTTTTTCTTAAAGGGATCATCTGCTTGTTCCCTGATACTATATCTGTTGTTGGTATTGATCAACCACCCTCAGCTCCTTGCAGATGCACTACTTACAGGGGTTAGAGGGAACTTAGTCTTGCAGCAGAGATATGGAGGGCGTTAACCAGCTGAGATGGATTCTGTGTCCTCATCTGCCCTCTGCCTGTTAACAACACACCGCCACTACAGAGGAATGCAGTGTATCCGGTGTCTTCTCTCTCATCCTCACATGTGGCTTCCCCTCCGTTCACTTGATAAACCATGAAAAAACAAATGTATATACTCCTCTTTTCATTTTGCTTTTAATCTGCTTTTCAGCACGCTGTTTTTCTGCACTCCCTCTGTCTTTGTTCCCTGTTCATTTACACACATTACACGTCCACAAACAAAAGACTGTTGACAACATTTGAGTGATTATTTGGGTTTTGAACTTCCCCAAGCTGCAGCCTGTTGATTTTTCTTTCAGTTTTTCTTTTGCATGCTGTGTTGTCTGATACAGGTGAAAGGGTTTCTGCTGCACGACTGGAAATTCAACCATCTTATCAAGTCAGTCAATCTTGTATGCATTTGATTTCCATGTAAAAAGTCATAATGGGTAAATAAGGGCTTTCCTGTTAAATGTTACGTTAAATGTTGTTTTAATTTGCTTCTTACTATGAATCAACAAATTTAAAAACACGCGTGCTTCCACAGAATTCAAACTTTACAGAGCAAAAAGATACGGCAGTCTTTCTAACACTGATTAATTGACAGGTGATTTATTTTTATTTTTATTTTTTTTGCAAAAATAACGTTATATAACAAAGTACCATTTCAGCTCACTCCCCTACGTGTCACATTTTGTTTTATGTATCGATGACTCTTCTTATTGCTTTTAATTTGCAGTGAAAGAAAATCTGAGCTCTGCGTAGTTTGTCTGTTTGTACATGTTTGTGTGTTATTTTTAATAACTTACAGTTTGTGCTCCTTAAGTAGCTTTACGGTTGTTATAACAGTCCTGCTGCTGCCTGTCTGACTGTATTCTGTATCAGCTTGTTCTCACTCTTCATTGTCTGCATCATTTCATCAAACAGAAATCCTCCAGACGTCTTGTGCATCATTTTAGACACATTTCCCCTGAATTCAGATTGACATACTCTCCACTAGAATTTGAAATAAACGGGGCTCGTGCAAAATCTTGACAGTTTTTAGCCGTCATGTTTTCAAGGTTAGGAATATGCTTGAATTTGAATAATATTTCTTGAAAAACGCTAGTTTTTTCTACATAATCTGGTGTTTCCTCGTCGACACCTCGTGTAAACCAAAAAAGTTTTAATATTTGAAATGACTCAATCCCGTCGTCATATTTGTCTGCTGTCTCCTGCCATTTATATTAACAGATTAGATGTGATGGTTAAGACTTGGAGAGTCTGGAAATTATTGGTTTAGGTACCTTGAAAGTACTTGAAAAGTGCTTGAATAGTAAACAGCTGTACGAATAAGACATGAAGGGCGTTTTCACATTGTGACATTTCAAAGCAGGAAAGCACAGCTGGGATTCATAACATTAACCTTTATAAAAGTGCATGTTTTAATAGATCAATACAAAGTATAAAGAAAACACTGGTCAAAACCTAAAGGTGTGTTTTAAACATGCAGTTTTCAGTAAATCTGATATTTATGATTTATGATTCTCTCAGTTGGAACCACTTATTAAAGCATATATCACCTTGTAGTCGTAGTGCATACTCACTCTGTTTTTATGAGCTGAGATGTGTTTGTGGTAATGACAAAATGCTCTATTGGAGGTTGGATTTCTGCCAAGTTTGCAATGAAGTGATTTACACCTGCAAATGTACATCAGTTGATAAACAGGAGAAAGACTTGTGCGTGAGGACTGAGGCTGAAGTAGTGTATAGCAATATTTAGCTGTTACTTTGTTGGTATGCATGGAATGAGTATAATTAACTGTAATTACTAATTACAGACACCTTTTCAGCATAAAAGGAGTGAGTGCTTAATGCTCCACAGGTAGATTGTGGGTGGAGTATCATTTAAACATCATTCTCCATGGATTGTTCAAATGAGCATAACAAAAGCAGCATAAGCCGTATCATTAAATCTTAATTGTTGATTTTGTAGCTGACAGATCAGGTTCTGTGACTCCAGCCTGTCCTCCCCCCCCAGAAACATTTGTGAAATCAGTGCATGGATCAAGAGCAAAGGCGTTTCAGCCCATAGTTGACATTCTGAGCAGGTGCATAGCAAAGCTGAGTTACTGTTTCCAAATATTGATAACACACTAGAACATGCTAGAATTTACTAGCATGCAATGTCTGTGTAGGCAAAGCCTGATACACACTAGCTTATTCCTCTGTGACACACAGTTGTTGTCTAAAAACACACCAGTGAGCCACACTGTTGTAATGGCTGACATCTTCCTTCATTACCATGAACACAGACACTGTTGTTGATTTAGTCAATCCCACATACACCTTCCCTCGGCTGGAAATACTCATTAGGCACTAAATGTGTGCATATTTAAGATTAGTCCCCAGTCTCCTCAACGTCCAGCTGTTTAAAGAAAATGTCTTTTCAGGCATGCTAACACGCTAAATTAAGATGGTGAACACGGTTAACATGATACCTGTGAAGTTGTCCTTGTGAGCATGTTGGCATTCTGATGTTAGCATTTAGCTCGAACCACTGCTGCCCATAAGTTCAGCCTCACATGGCTGGAAATTAAACCATATATTTGTGCCCTATTTGAAAGATTTACACTTTCTGTAACAGATTAAGGAAGTCAGAAAGTATTGAGAGACTAACACGTTGTAACGTATGATTAATTAAAGACCAGCCTTATGCTGAGACTGCAGATAGGCCAGGATGACCTTAAATGCAGGTTATGGGGAATCTGATGTGCAACACTAACCGGTTGAGTATTGTAGCAGCTCTTTTATCTCAGCTTGCCTTGTTATACTGAGATGTAATTATACTCTGCAAATATGTGGGCCAACCAGTAGCACAGACTAGACCAGATCAGAAAGGTTCCTGTTACTGCTCAGTATAAGCAGAATCCACTTAAGCGCAGAATTTTTCTCACGGTTTGTAATCACGCACAGGCCTCGGGTTTGACTTATAGGATCAGACAATAACAGCCCTGTGGTAGGTTTTTAACTCATGTGGTAAAAGAGTGTTTCAATCAGGTTTGACAAGTGAATCTTCACATGTTACAACAAACTGCCAAACAAATGTTTGGACAGGACGCACAGAGTGTCTGACAGGACTGGTCGGCAGAATAAACTAAACAGGATCATGTATGCTGCTGGAAAATACAATGAACTAACTGTTTAAAGGGTTCTTTTGGTATTTTTTAAATCTCGAAATGACTAAATGTTACCAGAGGTTTTGGAATCCAGTAAATCGCCTTTAATTACCCTTTAACAGCTACAGAAAGTATGGTATGTTACTGATAAATAAAATAAATTGGAGATGATGTGTGAGTGGGATTTGTTTTGTCTGGAGATCAATATTAAAATGTTTAGCTCTGATGAAAGTGTACAGGCCACTGCTTGTCTGTTTGCAGGTCACTAACTTTTTGTTATGGACACAGAGGCGTCAAATTTGACCCCATGTTGTGTCTCATGAACTGGCCTTACTGCCAACAAGCGGCCTCGCGTCAAGGAGATTTACATATCGGTGCATGTAAGTAAATAACAGGATGTATGTTTGTCAGGGGGGATGTGTCGTAGAGTCTGTGACCTGTAAATCCTACACACATCAATTTGTACTGAAGATAAAGAGGGCGGGAACGGCTGAAGCAAGTGCCAACATTAGTGGGATGTCATCTGTCAGCGCGGACAACAAAAGGTGCACTGTCTGACGCTTACAGCTGGTTAAATCAGCCTCATCGCTGCCGTGTGTGTGTGTGTGTGTGTGTGTGTGTGGTTGTGGTGTGTGTGTGTGTGTGTGTGTGTGTGTGTGTGTGTAGTGCATGTGGAGGCTGTTCTTACGTTGCCGTATTTAACCATCCAATAATAGAAAAGCTCTTTGAAGAGTATAATTCCCTCCTGCGTCTGTACAGAATAAAGAGCATGTGCATTGTACAGAGACAATGAAAAGTTATTATAGTTATTAGTTATTCAAGTTGATCCTGTTGCATCAAGTCGAGCCACGTCTTTTAATAAGCACACCCCTCTGTGTTTCTCACATGAGGAGACCCCCAGAATACTGATCCACTAAAACATTAAAAAAGGAAGTAAAGGACATGAAACTGAGTCGTTTAGTGATGAAAACCTTCTGGACTTGTGTTTCCACCTCTTCGAGTCTTCTGTTAAACGATTGTTCTGTGTTGATGACTAAAGCGTTATCATTCACTGAACCTGTGTAATAATCCCACATCCGTTTGAAAAGTTAGCTTCCTGCTAATTTCACCAGCCTATTGCTGAATACAATGGGGTCTACCTGTGTGGACAGCCACAGGTAACCTTCATCAGCATGACTCATTTATTTCTTTTTGTGTGACCGAGATAAAGATTATTACAAAAATCACTAACTGAAGAAATATGATCCCACTTGAAACAAACACGTCATTCATTACAGAAAGCGAAATCATGCCTGTGTGTGTGTGTGTGTGTGTGTGTGTGTGTGTGTGTGTGTGTGTGTGAGAGGAGACAATACTTTTCCTGATGCCCTTTTTCCTCCTTTCCTTTCCTGGAGTCTCTCAGGTGAGTCCCAGTGACCTCCCTCCACGCAGCTGATTGGACCACAAAACCCATCCTCTTCCCTCATTGGCTGTGCACGCGTCTCTAGCAGTCGCCTCCAGGTAGCAGGTCCATACTTGAGCTCAGGTAAAACCTACCTGTGAGACAGAAGAGAGGGGAGGGTTGTGGAATTACTCCGTAGCTTTCAACCACGCTGCTACAATAAGGCGCAGTTTCACTGTAATAACTCTTTATGCACTCATAACACACATTTAGGAAGAGATACATTTGTTAAAGTGATACTTTAAATGGCAGCGAGTGTAGGACTGGCCATGAACCCGCCGCACACGACAGAAGAAAGGGCGGTTTTCACGCAGCTGAAGCCGGTGAGGATGTCGGGAGCGGATGGCGCCGAGGACGCGTCCGTGTTTGAGGACGTCAAACCCGGGGTGAGAGTCTCCAGCGACCCGCAGAGGACGGCCGGGCACCCGGTGAACCGGAGGTCCGGCCTCTCTGGGTGTTAACATGTTTTTTACCCGCACTTTTAGATTTTTTGGGATAAAGAGAGTTGCTAATATCTACTGCTGCTTTGACCTGTAAAAGGAAGCAGCTCACCTGTGCTGGCTCGCAGGTTAACGTCCCACGCAGACACCTGACATGTTAGAAAGCACAGGTAAAGTTCACCTGTGGTTGTTTTAAGTTTTATTAATGTAATGGCATTTGCACAATGCAGTTACATACTGTTAAGTAATGTCTGGACACAGAAAGGCAGCGTAGCCCATCACAGATAACATGTATGGGAAAGCAACATCATCGTTAGAGTTTATTTGCACATACACAATTCTTACATATGAATACATACAATACTTGTTTGGATAATTACACATCCACTGAGCCTGGTCCGAGAGGTGCTTGTTTGGTCACATTATGATGTCTGCAGATGCTGTTCAGTCATGGGATTCGATCACATGATGGAGAAGGACGTTGAATGTTAGTGCAAGTCTGCAAAATGGCTTCTTCTCCATCAATCATTGCATTCCTTTGTAGAAGTGTCGGTACAGAGTCAGTGGATACTTGTTGCCAGAAATGCGCCTGAATGTTTCAGGAAGTAACTCGTGGGGCCCAATTAATCGCAGAAAATCAGTAAACAAACACAGGAACAGCGTTATGAGAACAACCACCGCCTCCTGTAGTTAAAGGTGAACGGCCGATGACAGCGGAGACACGGCAGCTGCATTAAAGTTCCATGGCTGTGAATTGTACGTTGATCACAACAGAAACCGGACGCCTCCGTGCGCGGCTGAGTCTGGCCTCGTGCCAGGTGTTTGGTAAACAGGCGGCAGACCCTGACACCTGAGTCTAACACTGCTCTGCTCACCTGTGGGTCCCACATGAGCAGAAACGCAGGGGCCCCAGTGGATTTGATTGGTTTAAGATGTTTGTTCACTTGGCTCTCGGTGCTGTTGGTGTTTTATTTGGGTTGTTGTTACCATGTGGATGTGATGTACTCTCTTTGTGTTGTACCTGTGTGCAACACATTCCACGCAGAGCACATTGTGTTGAGTTTTTATGCAAACACGAGTGAAAGCAGTCACATGCTGCAGTTCTGAGTCCTAGAAGCTGCCCAACATCTCCCAGCAGCAGCAACATGTCTGTGTTGTCTTGTTTTAAGTACCACTTCATCATCCAGCTGTCAAACCCGTGGTTGTGTTGTTTTTTAGGTCTTGTCTCTCGTCTATCGATCCAAACTGTTTTGTAAATTCTGATTATGAAACAATAAAAAATAAAGGTCCTTTTCTCAGCACAACAAAGTTTTTACATAGTTCTTTTCTTTTTGCTTCCTTTCATCATTTGTCTTTTGAGCGATTTAGAAAACTCTGTGTTCCTTCCTGCAGATAAATGTAGGTCACAATGACGGTCATAAACAGAGACTAAGTGTTTTATAGCCTGAATGAACTTGTTTGTGTGCTTGTGGGATTCCACGAATCACAATGTTCTGCAGCTGAAAACCTTCACATGAGCACCGCAGCACGGCTCTGATAGTAAACATTACTGCTTCACATGTACCAGTACATATTGTAACATAGAAACAGCATGTGACACTACCCGGTCCATGTCACTGCTGCGAGGTTTTGTCTGATTCACCTGCTTTTTTTTTTTTTGCTTGATGCAAAACACGACTTTGTCAAGAACAAAGATGTGTGAAATGAAAGTGAAATAGTTAAATCTCGGGCAAATGAATGCCAACCACAGCCTGAGTGGCTTTACCTTATGTGCTCTTGATTCATCGTGAATGTGCATGAAGCGTGTTTCTCAAACACATTCCTCACAGATCACAGGTCGCCCCGTCTTGTCTGTTTCATCCCTTCTCTCTCCTGTCTATAATTTAGTTTTAAACGGTGGGTTTCCGGCTGAAGCTAAGCACAACCGAAAGTTCAGGGGAAATAAATGTCTGCTTCTTGTGTTTTTTCACTTTTTCCCCCTCTGAGGCACAGATAGACACACGCGTCTTTGTGTTATTGTGTTGGTGCTTTAAATGGCGCTCAACTGAGCCGCTGTCGTGACAGCAGTATGCTGCCCGACCTGTCTGAGCAGGGCCCGCATCTCCATAGGCCGCCTCCAGGCATCAGGGCAGGATGATAAAGGCCGACCTCATGAGAAAGTCACAGCAGTAAAAGGCTGATGAGGCTCCTCAAACACCCGTCACATGCAGGTCTTTGGTTCAAATGTTGCCGTGTTCATTATTCCATCAGTGTTTTTGGTGTGTTTGTGCGAGTTTCTTTATTTTGCTCATTTGTCAAAAACTTTTTTTCCCACAGTCGTTTTTAAAAAGTTTGTGTGATTAACATGTTAGCAACTGTGGAGCAACATTAGCATTCATTTGGAGTTGTGTTGGTGCTCACTTGTTGAATGTAAACCCAATATGAACTCTCCTTTTAGCTCTGTTACTGTCTCCACCACCTCCTGGAGCAAAGATCTGACTCTGAAGCTGCTAAATGCTTTGACCAGCTAGTGTCTGCCAGTCGGTGCTGGGCAGGTTGTGTATGACATATCAGGTATCGGAGCTTGCTTTTACAGCCTGCATATTTACTGATTTGGTTCAGTTTCTCGGCTCTCATCGTCCAGCAGCCGCAGGCAGATGTTTTCTGGGAAAAACAACAGTGAGCTGAAAGATGCTAAAACATCTGTAGAGCTGAGGGGAGCCGCAGAGTCAGCTGATAACACTCACAGCGAACAGCCACGGTCACATTACACATAGTCAATGAGTGCATCTTTAAAACAGGACTTGTAGATGCTTCTCTTGCATAACTCATGAGGAACTTCCTTTTGTCACTTTGCCACAGTATTTATGTGATTTTATGATAGCCCAGTTAGAAAATGTCCGGTCACAGTCTGTAGATCTGGAAAACTATTTCTTTCAGTGAATAGTGGCTCAACAAATCAATGAATGTCTAGAAATCCTCCAAATTGAGAAGTTGGAAGTAAAAGAAATCGGACATTGTGTCCTTTGGAAATAAAATACAAAAGAAGCATCAACATTTAGTCAAAGACTGAAGTTTGAAGTTTTGTTTGTCGTCTTTTGGAAGTTTATACTTCAAACAGTGCATGTTTGTTTTGTGGTATTAATCTATTCATGTACCTCGTAGTAATGGCAGAATAAGTAACTAATGTGAAACCTATTTCAAGATTCTTTTGTCGTTATATCACCAACGTGTTTCCTGTAAGACGGCATGGACGACAGGAGAAGTTACAGAGTAACAGATCAAGAGTGTGTCGCCAGTCACGCGTAATCATTCCTGGAGATCAATACACAGATATGGTTTAAAGCTGGTTCTCCAGATGTTTTTATTTTACCTCCTGGCTTTGTACTGGGCCTCATTGTGTTTGACTTACTGCTCCTGGTGTCAGTGTTTTGACCAGACTGACCTTCTACCACATGTTTCCTGCCATCTCAGCCGTCCACTAGTTGGACATTGTCTTGTCTTGTCTTTGTCGGGGGCCTTTTTGCCAGCAGACGATTTTCATGCAGCTGCGGTTTGACAAATTATTTGACTTCTAGGACAACGTAGTCAGCTGATTTGCATCTGAGCAAGTCTCTGCTGACGACGAGTCTAAACTCGCACAGAATCCCACACTGATGGTGATGGGAAGTGCGATGTGAGGAAATTCATTTAGTTCATTCTTGGAAAGTCAAACATTTGAGAAGACTTTTTTTTTGTGTGGAAATTGAGAGAAATCAAAGTTGCAGCTGTTAATTTAGGGACTTTGTTGGTCTCTTTGAAGCTGGTTTCATGGATTTTGTATCATTAAACAATCTATAACAAACTCTAGCTGATACTTCTGATACTTTTGATTGATTTCTGTACATAACATCCTGTTTGAGTGTTGTGCTCAGATGGCTGTCTGTCAGTGGTCTGTTGTTACAGTTACAGAGAGATGCTTTTGATATGTGATCAGATGTGATCATACTCCTACACCTTTATCCTTAACCTTGTCTCACTCGTATTAATCACAAGCATAACAGGAAAAACAAACCTGCGTAACTGGTCTGTTCTTCAAATTACTCTTGGCACTGAGAAACAGCAACCTATTTATCTTTTCGTTGTGTTTGAAAAGAGATTATAGACTGAACTGGATGTAAAACTGGTAACATTAAGCACCTCCTTTTGGAGCTCAGAGGTTTTATTCAGCTGTGGTGAACCGGCATCATGTTGTGACTGGCCTTATAAGCACATGTAGTAATATTAATATATCGGCCTGATGTATATGCAAAACCCATAAATGGGTCTGATCCTCCAGCAGAGTGTCAGTGATGCCCTTCGCTGATGTCATCCGTACCCATCATGCCCTGCTGTGTCTCTGTACCAGACAACACACGCCGGCCGCAGACAGTCGTATCATACTATTTGCTAATGCCTGTGGTCTGCGAACCCATCTACTGAAGCTGCCAAACCTCTTTAATGACTGCCGCTGTTTACCCTTCATCCGTCTGGGAAAACACTGAACACTCTTCTGAGAATTGAAAAACAAAAGGTGAAATCATTTTGCGGTCAGACAAAAAAAAAATTCTAAACATCACGTCAACCAACAAGTCTGCCGTCCTGACAAAGTGCCACGTTGCCCTTATTCCAGTGTCTTCAGCCAGTTTAAGCTCCTTTTTAAATTATAAAGTAATGGCAGCACTGACATTTCTATATGTACTTTGATCATCTGAAATCCAAATACCAGTAGAGGAACCCTGAACCTGCCCTGCAGACACCCTGCACCCTTAGTGCAAGCTGAATATGAGGAGGACCTTTTCTGTTTTGTGGGACAATATAGAACAAAGAGTGACAAGAAACAAGAGACAGACACAGGATAACACGTGAGAGAGGTTATTGTTGGTACGAACTGGTAACCTGGATATGAGGATATTGCAGTTCAGTTCCAAAGAATTTTGTCCCAAAATGATTTTATGTTTACACAGTGAGAAGTTGCAAGAGAATGTATTTTAGAGAGGCGTTGGTTCACGTTACAACTCACTGCACTGCTGCAAGGAAGGTGCTCCATTAAAACAAATCAATCACAAAAAACGTTTCTTGAGAAA
>JAVQJD010053650.1:0-12041 GCA_036023655.1 Nannoperca australis | reverse complement strand
TCTTTAAAGTTAAGACTAGTTTAAAGTCATCTTCATTGAAAAGTACAGTGCTTTTCCTTCAAAAATAAGGACATTTCAATGTGACCCCAAACTTTTGAACGGTAGTGTATATATATTCTTTTTAGAACTTTTGTTTTGTTGGTAAACTGACATTGAATAGCTGTTTCCTCCAGGCTGCTAAAAACCATTCAAATGAAAAAGTGCTCGACACTCATCTTAAATTGATGAAGGGCAGAGCTGCTGTCAAGAGTGGGGGTTGAGTCCGAGTCCAAAATGATAATTATATTAGAAACTAAATAATCTTGCATAATGTCACACACTCTCATATCTATACATATTTATATGTATCATATCTATACATGTTTGGTTTTTGTTGCAAGACACAAAATTGGAGTCAAAACAACCAAGACACGGAGAGCTCTGCCGAAGAGTGGCAAGCAGACATTGCTTTACTTTAATAGGTGGGATAGGCAGTATTTGTTTTTAGCATTGGGTCATTGGATCATAAGCCAAGAAAGGTTGAGCACCACTGCAACACTGCACTACAACACCAAGCTACTCCTAGGGCCAGATGTTCAAGCCTCTGATCAATAACTTCAAAACAAATGTTCAGACGTTACCTGACGGCATCTTCCTCCAGCAGCAGTTTGACAAACTGTCGAGGAATGTGCAGGGAGAGCGCACTCTCCGCCATCTGCTCCAGGATCCGAAGGTGGTTGCCGTCTGTTGTGGGGAAGCGGTACGTTCGCGACATGACTCCCCCAAACACTGCAGCAGAGCGAAACATGCCGTCACCGCCGTGAATCACCGCGACGTGGCCGGCAATCCAGATGTTAACCTGTTACTAAACTCTCACATGGTCAAACAGGAGGCTGATCTTTAGTTCACATAGACACACTCACCAGCCTTAAGCAGTGGGTCTTTACACAGAGATGAAGACCTGGATTTAATTCCCATGGATTCAGTCAGGCTTTCGTCAACAGCGAGAACCATCTGACACAAACATAAAACACACACAAAAATCACAATAAAGTTTGCATAAAGAAATCTATCCGACCGTTCGTGTGTCAAACTTCCTCTTTCATTGTATTAAAGCAATACAACCAGAAATAGACTGAGGGCAGCGCTACTCAGTCAGGCAAGACAGTATGAGGTTAAACATATTTTATTGGGCTACAACTATTATATTTATTATCATTTAGTCAGCCCATTATTTCTTTTGATTAAACAATTCCTTGTTTGACCTATAAAAGTCACACACACATCACTGTTTCCAAAAGCTCAAAGTGATCATCATGAAATTGCTTGTTTTGTCTAACTGACAGTCAAAAACCTAAAGTTATATAGATATATATATATGTTTTATCACATAAGACGACAATACGCTGGAACTGAGGGTTTGTTTGGTGATTTGTTAGAAAAAGGACTTAAAAGATAAATGGATTATCAAAATAGTTGCTGATCATTCTTATGTCAATCTAATAATCGATTACTGGACTAATCCTTTCAGTTCTGATACTTTCATGATCGCTCACCCTTCCATTGACAGTGTCTCCTCTCTGTAACCTTGCAACGGGAGCTCTCTGCTCACGCTTCTCCTCTATCTGCCAGGCGATGACGGTGATGTTCCCCACGCGCTCGTTCTCCGCTGACCTGACCCACAGTGACATCAAGTCAATTCAACACCCCTGAACACAAATCCAGCAAGCAGTGGCCGATCTTTCTGCCACTGACAGGAGGAACGGGGGCGCAGTGCGTTGTGTCTGCCTGTTACCTGAGAGTCAAGTGCAGTCTGTGGTGTTTGTCCTGCAGCAGCTCTTTCACAGAAAACATGGACGAACCGAGCATGTACATCTGTCACATAAAAGCACGCACACCCAAAGGATTTAGAGGATTTCAGGCACATAAGTGTACAAACTATAAAGGATTCAGTAAGAACTTTATCCACTTCTTAACAGGAAACCTGAAGACAGTGGAGTCAAGTGGTTTTGCGAGAAGTGATTCAGTGGTTGGGGCTTACCGTTCCCTGGGAGCGGTCCTTTACATCGTAGACAGAGAGCTTCACCTGGGTCTGCTGAGTGATCAGAGAGTCCTGGAAGAACGCTACGCTGCTCAGGAAGATGGGGTTACTGGTGCCCTGAAGACAGAGAGAAACACAGAGAGAGATGAAAGAAGTCTCCAACAGAAGGCAGGAAGCAAGGGCAGTCGAGCAGTGGTGTACCTCTATGATTTCAGTTTGAGCGTGCTTGGTCCAGAAGGCCTGGGGAGGAGTGGTGCAGCTGACGGCGACGAAGCTGGTCGGCTTACGGTCCAGAGAGGGAGTAACCAGCTCACTGCAGGCTGCAGATACATATAAACACAACAAGAGATTACAAACTGTGGGATTTAATAGTGGGATGGTCACTAATCCTTGGCAATGGGAGAAATATAGTACATTATTATTGTCTTCGTGAGCAGCAGTTGTTTACTCTAATGCTTTCAGGTTGAACAAGGAGTGAAAAGTCGTTCCACACAAATGATTTGGTCGCATCTTGAGCCAATTACTGACAAGACATATAAATCTCCATCCTTTAAAACTGTATCAAATTTTGGGCCAATTGCGGGCAGCAGAACAAGCTGTAAACACAACACTGTAAATTACAAGTTAAGTGGATTTTCCCTGAAAATATCCTGGTGTGTCTGAAAAAGACAGAACAACACTGAACTATAACAGTAAAGTTGAGGGTTTCACTACCAGTGACACATTTTGCATTATATCATATTATTAAAAACATAAATCTTAAAAAATGGGTCACAAATATATTGTTTCATTAAATAAATAAAAAACAGCTGGGTACTGTAGTTTGACAGAAGAAGTACAGGAAAAAAGTGCATTTGTTGGGGACTATTTTTAGCTGTGGACTAATAAACTTTGGTGGTGAATTTTTAGTGTAGCAGGTGTGTGTGGGTTTGACTCAAAGCAAACGAAATAGCCCATGTTCATCATAATGAAAGAAGGTGTCAGCCAGTGTGGCTTACTAATGCATTTTAATAGCTTTTGGACAACAATGGAGCAACAATGGAGCGGAATAAGCTTTGGATACACAGTAGACAATACCCGTGTAGCCACTGTAGTAACTAGGGCCGATTCATTACTGGTGTTGGTCGTGAGATTTGTTAATGATCAACTATCTTGGATTCAGTGAGTGAAAAAAGCTCTGTCAATAAACGGTGTACAAGTAGGATCTTTCAAAGAAACATATTGGTACTGGTTCCAGGAAAAGGTCCCACAGTCAGATCCACATGCTGAGGCTTCTTCTTGAACTTACCCACGCTGAACTCCAGCACAGGCTCGTCTGGGTCCTGACTGTTGCCTGTAGGATACAGAGAAAGAGGAGGGGGAGGGTCTATTTTTTTTAACACCCTGCAATTTCGTCATCAATGAAATAAACAGGTTACCATGGTAGCAGTTACTTAGTTACCTGAGAGAGCCAGCCCCATCATCTCAGCCGAGAGATCAAATGTGTTGGCCCGGTAGACCGACCATGGCCGATGGCGGGGGCTGCGCTCCTTCCCGGACATGGTGGGTTCACGTCGGGGCTGAGGATGAATTTTAGAATAAAAAGGGCCAAAGAGCAGAACGAAGTCGAGCAGACTCTGTTATGTCACTTCTTTGAGATGTGTGTACGTTGGCTTCCCTCCCGTGTTGATCTGAACGGTCATACAAGGTTTGTCAGTGATAAACCTGGAAAACAAGGAGGGGAGAAAACAACAAAGCGATCATCTGCGGTCCCCATAGAAACAGCTGAGACAGACTGAATATCCTCCACTCTTTGATACCGCTGTCAATCCTTTCATCAACGTGGCAGCTGGGCTCAGAAACATTAGACAAAATTAGAAAACTGCTTGTAATTAGTCATTCGAGGGTTGCTGCTGGATGCACACACGCTCAGCATCGCATTACAGACTTCAACAAGGTTAAAGCAATGAATAACTAATGCAAGAGATTCACCATTTGCACCATTCTGAGATGAACAGCGTTTGAGAGGTTGTGTAGGTTTCTGTCAGTGCTCGACTTCTCTCTCTCTCTCTCTCTCATAATGCGTTGATACAGGCAGTGGAAGACGTTTCTGTGAAGACAAGTGTGACTTTTCACACAGCTGCAGCAGACTGAATTTTCACTCTCCATCTCCTGATGCTATTTGTGCTTTCCTTATCTCTTCTTTCACAGACTGTCACACACACACACACACGCGCGCACACACACACACACACACACACACACGCACAGACAGAGCAATGATGATGAGGTAAATGAAGCCAGTCTACTAGAGACATAACAGATAACTTTTGACATTATTATGGCAACATTATAATAGTTATTTGACATTAGTAGCTTATAGGACACTGTGGGAATTATCTTAATTTAAAATAAATGCTTGTATTGCCTTGTTCCTGTATAAGAAATTTTTTTGTGCGAGGCCCATTGTGTCCAAACAGTGTTTGACGCAACAAACAATGTATATGTTGTTCCTTCTGTGACAAAAAAAACAAGAAGTCATTCAAATGAAAAGGATTTACCTATCACGAATTTTCTCTGTAAATATCATTATGATCTGTTCTTTAACAGACTGTGATGTGAGTTCATGCCTTTTTGAGGTAGCCCTTACATTTTTATATTTCTTGAGTATAACCAGAACCTTCTCACATAAACGTACCATAAAGGACAACACGAGAGTTCATCATCTGGAGAATGAGAATATCAACAGAGAATTTTTACGAGGCAATTAATTTCCCAGGATAACTTGTCGTGGACTAGTGTTCATCAACAAAATCACCAACAATTACCCTCCACTTGCGGTGAATACAAACCACCAGACTTAATTGCAATCTGACCTGCACTGAGCAAGATATATTGCTCTGAAACAATAATGATAACGCACTCACACTAGGCACTTCAACCACAAACTCTAATGCAGCTATTATTATCTCAACACGTATCACTCCGCCACAGTCAGTAAGCACCAGTGGTGTAACTCACAGTGAAACTGAAACATTAATTTGTCATTCACTTCTCATTTTGTGAAGACAAGGCCGGTAATGCAAAAGCCACAAGGTAAAGTGCTGCTCAAGTCGAACGCTGCACCTGCCAAAATTAGATGCAACAGCGAGAGAACAGGAAACTCCGGCTGTGCCGAGTGCGGCAGACAGTGGCCACAACGAGGAGACACTGATGTAAGAGTGAGAATCAGCAACAAGACAGTCATGCTGTCGGTGTATTGATTCAGCTCCTGCAAAGCGAAGCACAAACATGGACCACAGAACAGAGCGAGACACACAAAGGAAGAAATAGAAAATGTGAAAGGTTAAGAAACGAAAAGGATGCAGCGAGCGGTCTGATGACTAACCTGACCCTGAGAGGTAAACGGTTACATTTCCTGTGGCATGTGAGCCTTTTGCTCTTTGGCACGTGTGTCCACTTGCCTTTGTGAGGCATCAGTGATCAGCTGGAATACATTTCTTTCCCTTCTCTGCACAAACATACACAGATGTGCGTACACAGAGGGGATCTCGTGTGCTGCGAGTGTTTATCTGCCCTGTGTGTGTGTATGTGTGTGTGACACTGACAAAAGGAGATCATCGCTATATGTACGCCACTGTGCATTCATGTGCAAGGACTTTTACCACGGAGGTCTATTTTTACACGTGAATGTGTTTTGACGTCACACCCCCGGTGATACACACACACTCTCTCAGACACACACACACACACACACACACACACATACAAACACATTCGCAACACTCAAAGTCATCTGCATAGTCACACGCACAAAATCCGGAGTGTGAGCGTGATGCTCTTTGCCAGTTGAATCTCTGTTTTGGCACCTTCATGTGTGACCAAACCAGATGACAATTACAGCGTGGATGCTCCGCCTCATTAGGCCGTGTGGGAGCCATCGTCAGTGTCTTTTAACGTGCTGTAATCTCCGTTGCTCGAGGCACTGTGGGAAGCCACAGTGGATCTGATGCAAAGCCACGGGGAGCCACGGATCATCATCATTACATCTGTCTGACAGTCATCAGCGACGAGAGAGAAGGGAGAGAAAATGCCACGGAGAAGTGCTGAAACTGATTTATCAGTGGATTTAGATAAGTGTTTAACTGATTTATCAATCAAAAACAACAAATATTCTCTGGTTCCTGCTTCTCAAATGTGAGGATTTGCTATTTTTCTTTGTTTTATATAATTATAAACTGAATATTGTTGGATTTGGGACTGTTGGTCGGACAAAACGGGACATTTTATGGAATAAATGAATAATATAAAGAGTTGAGCAGAACTTTAACATTTGGGAAGCAGGAACCAGAAAATGGTTGGAATTTCTGCATGAAAAATTATTCAAATGATGAACTGGTTATCAACATTGTTGCCTATAAACTTATTGTTGATCGACTAATTGTTTCATCTTTACAACTAACAATTCTTTTCTTTAATGATTAACCTGCTGATTATTTTCTCTTGGTCTGTAAAGCTTGAAAAATGACTTGAAGTTATTATTCGACTATAAAAATAGTTGCTAATTATTGTTGGTAAAAATGATTTTTCTGTTAATCGAATAATTGGTTAACCAGTCAATCATTTAAGCCTTTGTTGACTGATAATAGTTGCTTGCAGTGTGGCTCGTTTTAGTTTTGCTCAGCTTCCACTGAGCAAAAAGGGCCGAATGCTGACCTCTGACCTGATTTCTGCAGGTATTTCTGCCTCCGGCGCTGTGGAGTCTGGATCTGTGGTTGCTCCTGCTGCCCCCGTGTTTCTGCTCGACCGCCGGTGTTGCTATTGCTGTTGTAGTGTACTGCTTTATGTTCTCCTTCCTCCTGCTCTCTCTCTCCTGCCCCCCCCCCCCCCTTTTCTTTCAACCCAACCGGTCGAGGCAGATGACCGCCCCCTAGAGCCTGGTTCTGCTCGAGGTTTCTACCTGTTAAAAGGGAGTTTTTCCTTGCCGTTGTTGCCTAGTGCTGCTCATGGTGGGAACGTTGGGTCTTTGTGTGGAAGTTGGTCTCGACCAGCTCCATGTGATTGAGCCGTGAGATAACTTTGTTATGATATGGCGCTATATAAATAAAATTGAATTGAATTGAATTGAGGTGGACTAGCATCATAGCCTGTAGCTGTAACGGGCAACATGAGCGTCGCTCTCTCTGAAACGTCCTTATAAAGATATAAACAAGGCTACAGCCATGCTAGCAGCTCTGTGAGGCTGCACTGAAGTACAGTGGTGGTTTGAGCTAAATGCTAACATGCTCATAATGACAATGTTAACGTGCTGATGTCCAGCAGGTATAATGTTTATCATGCTCGCCATCTTTGTTTGGCTTGCTACTATGCTTGTTTCAAATTGCAAGTTTACAACAATGAGAGGAGTTTATTCCAGTTTAAAATGTGAATCTGCAAAGGGTTAGGGTTAGGGGGTCAGCTCACGTCTGAGAACATTTGATTTGATTTGAGGAAGTGAGAGTTGCAGCTCTCCTCTTTCACTGTTGCTCCTCCTCTCAGTGCTGTATCTGTGGATTAGTGGGTTACAACACTCCTTCAGTCTTTTTCAAGCTTTGAACAATATAATGTTAAACTTAACTTTTTAACCATTTCAGATCACATTTAACTTATAGAATGAGTTTCCTCAAAGGACACAATTATTATTTTGGGTTCTTGTAGCTTTATTGTTGTTGTTGACACAGAAAGTGAAACTGATCTTGCACCGAAGGTGGAAATTATTCAAACTGAAGTGCAGCACATCTGCTTTCAGGCACAGGTTAAATACAGAAAAATACACAAAAGTGGTTTAAAAGACACTTCAAATGTATATAGCAGTGGTCTTTGAGTACAAAATACACACAAATACAGCTGTTACCAATCAACCATGAACCAGTTACACAGGAATGTACAATGTATGATTTTGCCGAACACATTGAAAGAATGAAAAAGGATGAACCTCCACATGGAAAGTCCCTGGAGAATACACAACTCAACACACTGCCGTCTCCATTAAGACCGAGTTAAAATGAAACACATGGACCACTTCATTACTGACCAACATTTACTTGCTATGCAATTAAGAACACAGTGGTCGACAGCTCACACCAAATGTACAGGACATCAACAACAGTAGTGTCTAAATAGAAGAACCCAGTTAGAAATATCTAAATAATCTTATTTAAAAAAAAATTTAAGGGCATATTCTGACCAGATATCTGCACATTTACATTTACTATTGTACACAACAGAGTCACAACACTGTGCACCATGCAGTCCTCCACATGTAAACACGATAGATGGAGAAGATCAACGTGGTGCTGTAACAGTTGTGTCTCAACAACAGCGCCACCTGGTGGCCAAAGTTAGAACCAGCAGTTTAAAGTGTGTCAGCCTCCATAGGATCTACTGAACTCCTCTCTTAACAACAACGTTACACTTCAGAGTCACTAACAGCGTGACTGCATGTCTTAATGCTCAAAACTGTCTTTTAACCCTCGTTGGAAAATGACGTGTGTGTGTGTGTGTTCTCTCTCTTGTCCTACAGGGGGCGACAAAGAGCCTCCGCTCTTCACCGACACCAACTTCCTGAAGAAGAAGAAGATTTGATGTTTTGGCGGCAACACAATAAAACATTGTGTTTTGAGCAGTTCTGTTTTTGTCTTCACGTCCCTAAACGGTTTAATAAGTTGTCTTTAACCGCATGAAGACGGTGAAATGTGTGTTTAACTGCATGTAGACGGTGAAATGTGTGTTTAACCGCATGAAGACAGTGAAATGTGTGTTTAGCTGCATGGAGACCAAAGCGGCCGTCGTGCTGAACGCGGTTCCTCCTCTCGGACACGTTATCGCCAGCGAGAAATGGACAAACTCGTCCCTCATTCAACACTTAAAGGGTAATTCATTGGTTTATTAAAGCTGTTCAGCGTGTAACGTTGGTTATGTTTCTAACGTCTGTGCCGTTGTTTCACTCGGGCGTCCGTTTCGTTTGCGTTTGTTTCGCTTAAATGCAGATACATCCTCCCCGTAGATTATCTCTGTTCACTCAGTTTGTTTTAAACACGTCCACTCTTCAATTCGGCTCACATGTCCTCCATTTAAAATGTCTTAATAATATAATATAACCACTACTTCTACACTCCCTGCACGCTCCTCGCCGCAGCGTCCTGTTTACTGGTTGTGGGAAAACTGGACATTTTCCAGAAAGAAGTGTTGTGAAGTCGATGATATCAATGCCGACACGAAGAGTTTCTACTAAAGCGACACAAGAGCGTCTTAAGAATCAATTGTCATCAAAAATGATGGTTAAAGTGGCGTTTAATGCGTTGTTGAGTGGAGTAATGTGTGAAAGGCAAACGCCTACTAAAAACACATATAATGTAATTAAATTGAATCTGCTAGCCGACCTAAAATGTAATTGTGTGTCTCTCAGTTGTCAGTGCAACAAAACACAAGCAGCACGTGGACCTGAAACCATCAGCTGATCAATTGATTAGTTGATGACACAAGATAATGCAAAATTTTTTTGGTAAATCTGACTGTTTCCTGTGTTTCTCAGTATTATATGATATTACATACTTTATCTGACATTTCATGGAACAAATGATGAATGAAGAATATAACAGTTATATCAGTGCTTTGTGAGAATAATCATTAGTTGTGTGTGTAGCTGGCCGGACTAAGCTGAGGTTCATCATGAGCTCTTCTCTTCGTGCACCGTGTCCTTTACATCGCGTCGCCTCGACTGTTTCTTTGCTCACAAAGCTGCGTGTTCTCGTCTGCGTCTGGAACATTTTGCAGTGTCCATGTAAAGACAAAGGACTGGTGAACTTGTCTGCAGGTGGAGGTGTGAACGTCCTCTTTGAGAACGAGCTGGGTGTGGCAGATTTCCACCTGCCCAACAGAAGCTGCATCCTCTACGTGTCCGAGTGCGACATCGTAGCAGGAAGCAGCTACAAGAGGAAACTGGTTCGCTACAGAAACGTGAGTTTAATGGAGGAGACGTTGTTGCTGAAAGCTGCTCTGTGCTGTCTGACATGAAGTCGTCCTGTTTTACAGAGCAGCAGTAGTTTCCAGGAGCTGGTGCTGGTGGAGAACACCAGGCTCAGTGAGCAGTACTTCTCTGCGGTGCAGAGATTGGTGGTGTTGGACCTCGGCCTGACTCTACTGCCAGTCAGCGGGCAGACGGAGGCCTCGCAGCTCATCACTCAGATCGTAAGTGAAGACAAACAGAGCTGCGACTGATTCGGATTCTTCAGGTTGTACTTTAACTAAATGTCCTGTTCCTCTTTGCTAACACGGCTTGTTCTGTCACATTTGTCCTCACTGTTGTTGACGTCATGTGTTGCTGTTTAAAGTCTGGTTGCTTGAGGGTAAAATCTCCTCTTGAGTCTCAGTCGTACCTCGTAGCTTCAGAGGAGTCGGGGTCTTTCCTGATGCTGACAGCCTTGGATTTGCACCTCTTGTGGTGAATGTCCTTCAGGGCTGGAAGAGAAGACCTGATGACGCTCTGTCCAACGTACCACCGGCTGTAGAGCTCTCCGGTCCAGTTCCCGTATCAGACGTGATGTTGCAGGTCAGGATGCTCTCGATGACGGAGCTGTGGTGCTTTGACCTTCCTGAGGGGGTAGAGGAGCTGTCTGGCCTTGTTAACCAGGAGGTTTATGTGGGAGTTCCCAGTGAGGACCTCAGTGATATAAACACAGAGATACTTGAGGCTCACTCTGACCACCGGGGTCCCTCCGGCCCGTAGAGGGTGCAGCTCCTTGCTGCCTCCTAAAGGTCACCTCCAGCTCCGTGGTCATGTGAATGTTCAGGGAGGCGGTTGTCATGACGCCACAGCGAGAGTCTGTCCACCTCGTCGTCTGGAAGATCCGGCCCACCACGACTGTGTCGTCTGCTTCACAGCGGAGACACAGTGTGAAAGTGAATGTTATCGACGTGGTCACTTTAAATGTTGCTGCCACGAGGAACTGTGGGGCAGCATGACCTCCTGTCCCTCGGTGTGGAGGCAGAGTTATGATTTAGTTTAATAATAAGCAGTCTGAATTTATAAAAGCTGAGATAAATAAGGGAATTCATTCAGTAAGTTCATAAGTAGCAACTTGTTAAGAGTCAGTTTGTAATAATTAGATTTAATTCATGTCAGTTCATGATATTTTGTAAAGGCAACACCTTAACCCTTGTGCTACCCTCTGGGTCATATTGACCCAGTGGCCCAGTGTCTTCTCCACAAGGTAGCACAAGGGTTAAGCTTCCTGCACGTGATGTAAGTTATCGTCTTGTTGGAGAAAGAGACGGCAGGAGCTCCTGGAGGTGAAGTTGTTTGGACGTGTGTTTTTGTTGAGGCTCATTTAAGGACCGAGCCCCACGGTTTTCTTACCGTAGTACAATATGTTGATTAGGAGAGCTTAACTTTGAATCCTCCTGTAAAGAGATTCTACAAGCTGTGGAATAAAAACACTTCTAATGCTTCTTTTACATCGGAGTCCCGTGGAAGTGTTTTCCTTCTCAAGTAAAGTACACGAGTTAAAACCAAGGCAGGAGTTGAGCTTCAAGCACCCACGCTGGGTAAAGGATGGTCCAGTGGAGCCTGTGCTAAAGGAGATAGGAAGCAGTAAAGGACCTTTCCTCAGTATTTAGAGGGTTTAAGCTGCTCTAGTCAGTTTGGAGCCTCCCTGAACCAAAATGCAAGACTGATCCACCGCAGCCTGCAGGTCACGTGACCCGAGTCCCATCTGGGTGTTTTGGTAAAAGAGTCAAACAAAGATCTTTGGTGTAAAAGAGGTCAAACTAAGCTGTTGCTCAGTAGACTTTGTTGTCTGATGCTGATTCTTCACCCTCCTTTGATCCTGTCCAGGTTCACGGGGAGGGCAGAGAGAACCCCTTCAGGAGGAGGACTTTGTCTCGGCTGTTGGACCCGCTGGTCCTGACTCTGGTCCAACAGGTCCCCGGAGTCGGCAGGGTCAAAGCTCTGGCCCTGCTGCAGCACTTCTCCAGCATCCAGCAGCTCTGCAACGCCGCCCCC
>JAVQJD010053647.1:0-29953 GCA_036023655.1 Nannoperca australis | reverse complement strand
TTTTTTTTTTTTTTTAACTCTCTCCAACCACAGCTATTTGGCAACTGCAGTAAACAGACTGCTGTAGAGACTCAACAGGGCGAAAAGAAATTATGCTGTGGTGCAATATGGTAACATGGTTTAAATTCCGTTTTTAAGCTTAAAAAGACCTTTTTGATTATGGAAGGGCTGAGAAATTGCAGTAACAAGTTAAGCTTTGATTAGAAAGTTTGGAGCAAATTCCAGCCAAAGGAAGCCATGACATGCCTGCAGTGGAGCAGGATTCACTATACTGTGTTGTTACGTTCATCCGGCACAAACTGAAGTAGTGAATTTTACAGAAGCCTAAAAGTTTAGAGAATACCAATTGTGCAATGTTTATAGAAGATGCAAAACAGTACGATTCGTGTTTAATCTGCTTTGACAGTGTAAAAGACATCATGAATTCTGATGTAAACAGTGGACATTTTTGTAAAAAATCATGAGGAAATCGGCAAAGTCTACATTGCATTTACTAGGAGTACGCTTGAAAAACGCAGTATGGTTTGAAACACGCCCAGGAAAGATAAGCAGTGTGACTTTTCCAGCAATATTTTCAGCTTGACATGTTGTCAGCGTAGCCGGGCAGACCAGAGATGACCTTGCTGCCGTGGGTCAAAGGCTCAAGTCTAGACTGTAAGTAGCACACTGCATTTTCAAGCGTCTCAGTGAAAACAATCACCATGAATGACAGCAGATAGACTCATTCAGGCCCTGTGATGGAGGAAGCGTGGAAATTGTCTATCTTTGTCACAGCGGGAGAGGAGGTGGGGGTGGGGGTGGAGGAGGAGGAGGAGGGGGGGGCAGGTAGGGACAAGGGAGAGGAAGGACAATAAATGGAAATCAGCAAGAAGCACACTGAAGGTTAGGAAAAACACTATATTCTTTATTGAAAAATATTAGTATATGTGGAATTTGTGTTTTCTTTCGTTTGTTTGTAATAATAGTATAAATCCATGCAACAAAAATAAACAACATAGACTAAAGGCCAGGCCCACCATGCTCCATATAGGGTTAAAAAGAACAAAAGCGGCATCCAATGAGCAGACGTGTTGGCTACAGCACATGATTCCAGTACAGCAGGGTACATCTTTACTACAGAAAGATTACATTGGATTTTTACTAGTCAATGTAGAAAAACAAAAAACAAAAATGATGAATCATAAATGTGACCATGCATTGAAAGTACTATTACCAGAACAAAAGGTAAAGAGAGACCACAACCAAACAATAAAGACGTTATTACTAATAGAGGATTTCTTTAGCAGTGCAGGAAAATAGGCATCCCTGTGAAATGGATAGCATTTTGGCCTTAAGTTAGTGGGGAAAATTGGGAAGTGATGAACCACCAGTGAACATGTTTTGCTTACTTAAATGTTTAGAGTTTCATTTGCCAGTAAGGGACAAACTGCCCGGAAAATTCAGTGTGATTCGAAGCTTGAAATTTGCAAAAGGAACAAAAGGATTACACAAAAATGGAGACAGTTATGGTAAGTTGTTGTGTGCAGGTGCAGTGTACCTTCAGTCATTTCAAGTGATCACATCACAGCATTTGCTGAAATGCTGAGTTTTAATAATAAAAATGACATGCATATGGTTTTAATTTGAACGCTTTTTTGTTTCCAATTATAGGTCACTTCAATCATGTACATTGCACCTTGTGTAAAGAAAAGGAAGATGAGCCAAATTCTGGTGTTCAACAATGCAGTGCAGTATTTAAGATCATGCAAAATGTATCCACTTTACAGGAATTTACAGCATGTTGTCTATCAAGACTGGATGGGAGGTACACAATGACATTCAACTGATATCTAAAAAGGAGCTAAAATGTTCACTCAGTGCTACAGCAACTTGACAGAAAAAAGACAAAAAGGTGCTCTGTTCTAGGTGTTAGCTATAGTTTTAGTCTGATTAACATGGAAAGTATATGGCTAAATACATCTTGGGAGGGAGTGCTTTTTAATACCAATGTCGTCTTCTGATGGAAAGAGGAAATGAAGAAGGGATTCACAATACAGCTAAATGCAGAGAACAGGCAGAGGCCACGCCACACCACACAGCAGCAGATGATCATTAGCTACACAATGGGGGGGACGACAAAGATCTGATAAATGCAGAATGTAGAGCCAGCCTCCATACTATGAAACAGGGAAATAAGAACAGAAATAAAAGCACAATGAAATCACTGACGCCACTGTTATGAAATTAATGTTACACTGTAGCTTTATCATTGTTTAACTGTGACCGCATACTCGGGTCTTCTTGCAATTATTCGGCAGCTTCAAACAAACAGCTGCCGAATTGTTAATTAGCAAATAATAGAAAAAGCGACTGCTACATTGATAGCTCGGACGTCCACGCTCCCCGGCCAATTGGCCATGTATCGATTAGTGCATTGGCCAATTGACACGGACAATGATTAGTAAAATAACGGCGGAAAAACGGCGAGCGCTAGCTGAAGAAGGTGATCTTCAAATGACATCATCCAGGCACAGATAAGCTGACTGGCTGGAAAGGCTACGTCTAATGTGGTATTTTTTACAGTGCAAGTACACGGTAGCGCCTTGAGGGAAATAACAATGCGTTGTAATGTTGCTTAATAAAAAACAAATCACACGAATAAAACATATCTCAGATTAATAAACACGATTGTCTGTGCAGTAATGTGTTTTTGACACGAGGTATTTTGGACCGAGCATGTGGAATCCTTTGTGAGAAATGTTTCCGTTCCAAGATTTAGCCGGAGCCAACGAGCCAGTTAGCTTATCTTTAGCGGCGGTATCAGTTTTTAATTATGCGCAATTACACCCGGAAAACTACATTACTCGGTGATTTACATTAATCTGAGATGAATACAAATTAAAGTAGTATCGCATTGCAGGTAGTTTCTTCGAGAATTTGACCGTTAATTTTAAGCTAGCTAAAGCAAGCGAACCAAACGGCTAAGCTCGGGCTAGCTAGCCAACAGCTGCAGTGAATATTAAGTTAAACAGGGCACATGTTTTGGATCGATATGAACATTAGTACCGTACCTCTGTTTCTTACTGAGCCGAATACAGGAAGAACCAGATATCCGACATGCACTAAGACCATCCTGGGATCCTTATCTTATGATTCCGCTGGGTTATTTGGAGAGATAGAGTAGTAGCAGCCCATGCGGATCTACATTCAGGCGGCTGGTTGTTGCTGGCTGGCTAGCACCACAGGCAAACCAAACGGAACGACTGTCTGACTCGCTCGGTTGTCGCTGACAAAAGCAGACATGTCATTTGATGTCCGGAGCAAAAGAGGGCGATGTTGCGGCGCTATATCATAGTTGGAGGTATCTCTAGGTTACCTGCAACTTATCCTGCCTCATCAATTCGTCTCGATAACAATACTTAGTAAAGATATTAATCGGCCGTTGTTTAATTATTAGGGCGAAACCATACACAGGAAGAAAAAAGAAATCAGTAGTGCCGAACTCGTGTGAAAATGGCGGCCATACCCTTTGCCTATTCACACGTATTAAAGAGCTACTTCCATAAAGTTAGAGGACTGATTTAAAAAGAATGGTCAAAATCAAAGCAGGAAGCGAATCCCGATTTTTCAAGCTCTAGAAAACCAGTTACATTTTCCATGCTGCAGCTCTATAGATTCTCGATTCGTTGTTTAGTCTATGCATAAAATTATGAAGACTGTCATCGCAATTTCAGAGTTCAAGTTGCCATCTTTTTTTCTGTCAGACAAACAAATATTCCATTTCTAATTACAGCCAAAAAAATACATATTTTCATAGGGTGAGTAGTGCTCGTTGTGAGGTGTAAATTGAATTAGTTAAATCAGTGGAGTGCCCCTTCAATCGTACATTTAAAAATGAATTGGCTGAAGTCTTCAAAACAAATCCTGAGAAAATGTGGAACACATGTTCTCTAATTTCTCTAATCCCGAACAGTTTCTATTGGCATATGGTCAGCGATATAAGCATAACTTCAGTAGACACAAGGATTTTATGTGGAATAATAAAAACTAGTTCAAAACTCAGACTCTTTTCACAAACAAAATGTTTGACCAAGCATGACAACGTTGTTGAGGTCAATTGTTCATTTTGTGCAGGGATTGGAAATGATTGAATTGTCTGTTGTGCTGCAATGCAGGGTATTGAAAGGTGTTCCTAATATTTTGTCCAACCATTTACATATTCAGTGGTGGAATCTTACTAAGTACATTTTGTCAAGAACTGTACTTAAGTACAAATTTGAGGTACTTGTACTTGTCTTTTTTTTAATGCCACTTTCTATTTTTACTCCACTATAATTCAGAGGGAAATATTGTACTTTTTACTTCACTACAATTATTTTACAGATTTAGTTACTTTACAAGAGTTTTGCTACAAAAGATATGACATATGATTTTTGTTATAAATTAAACTGCCTAACAGTTTAAACAAGTACAGTGAGTATGAGTTGTTGATTAATCAGTTAGCAGATTTATGGAAAATTAAATTAGCAACTATTTTGAGAATCATTTAAGTACATTTCCAGGCAAAAACATTTTAAGGTTCCGGCTTCACAAATGTGAGGATTTTCTGTAGTGTTGGTTAGACAAAACAGGCATTGTGAAGGCACAACTTTGGCCTCTGGGTAATTGTGAATCTTTACAAACCAAACAATCAATCAATTAATGGAGAAAGTAATCAGCAGATTAATCAGTTATGAAAATAATAACTAATGCAGTCCTATATAAAATAGTTCAAAATGAGATCAATGGACTACAGCAGTCAAATCTTGTTTACTTTAATGCATGACTAATAATATAATAATATAATACATAATAGCATAACATACATACTTACATTGCCTACTTTTGCTTAAGTAACATTTTCATTGCATGACAGGATATTTACGGTGTGGTTTTAGTAGTTTTAATTAAGTAAAGGATCTGAATACTCCCGCCACCAATGTAGCCTACATATTATAAAATAAAGTCGGGCAGCTTTGTCCAAAATTAAGTTGTGGGGGGAAATATTGCGTCGGTTTCGGCCAGAACATAGACTGTCAATGGGGCAGTGTCGTCGCCGTGACGGCAGGTGGCAGCGTTGAGCAGTAGAGAAGGAAACACAACACGAGTGTCACATAAATAGAAGAAGAGTTCATTCAGCCATTACATTCTCAGTAACAGGCAGGTCGCCAGTGGTGGAGGACAGGTCATTAGCAACCCGAGAAAATGTTATCCGTGAGAGTTGCAGCAGCTTTGGCCAGAGCCCTGCCCAGACGGGCTGGATTTGTAAGTATTTTGATTAAATAGCCTACATCTGATGTGGATGTTGCAGTAAGTTTATTTAATATCATGAGTGGCTTGAGGCTGTGAAGGGTAACGTTAACGTCAAAGGCCGCTAGCTAACTTGTCATCGACTTATTATGCGGCTCCTAAATGCTATTAACCTGTCCCGATAAAAAAAATCGCGTTTTTTTACATTGAAATTGTTAAGTTAAGCGTGTTTGTTGAAGTTGCCCTTGTGAAACGTCAGCCTTCGTCCTGCAGCAAGCAGTGCTAAAGTTAGCACACAAGCTAAAGCTAGCTGCCAGCTAGCGGCTCATTCAGCCACGCTTTGAAGGTCAGGAAGCCTGACAGCGCACCTCGTCTCTGCTGCGTAACGTTAAACTAGCTCAGTGTTTTTTTTAACTCTCGCTGCAGTATGTTAACTGAAGTTTTATTGGAAATCAACGTGTATTCAAACCCGCCTGTCAATAAATCAGGTGTCCAAGACTGTACCGGCTGCCTGCGTTGGGGTCAACCACCTCCACACACACAGACCATGGCTGCAGAAGACAGGTGAGAAAGACAAAAACATGTCAAACTCTATCCGTTTTTCCATTATAGGTCAGCACCCAAGGGTGACTGATGAAGGTCACTGATCATACAATGTTTCCAGAGCTTGTCTTTGTAATTGCTATGTCAAATCAACAGAACCGCGTTCTATGCATAGATTTCTGCAAAATTACTGGACAAATGAAATGATCTCATCAGCGTTCATATGTGCCATTGTAAAGACTTTTTAAAATATATAGCTTGCCTGAAAAAGTTAACCAAAGGGAGAAAATAAAGGTACTATCTGTAGTAAAATATAAAATAAGTTTAACACTGACAAAATCCCAGCAATGTCACAATATCTTTGACTTGGAATCCATAATGTTATGCTACCTTAACTTTTACAATATTTATGCTAAGCTACAGGTTATAACCCAAATCCTAAATGTCATCTAGTTTCATATCGAGATGTTTATGTAGGGATTAATTTCTTACATTTTAACTTGAAACTTTTTTTTTTTTTTGTGGCTAAGCAAGATTCTGTAACATATCTTCTCTTTCACAGGCACAGCCGAGGTGTCTTCAATCCTAGAGGAGAAGATCATGGGAGCCGACACCTCTGTAGACCTGGAGGAGACAGGACGTGTGCTGTCCATTGGTGACGGTATTGCCCGAGTGTATGGGCTGAGGAATGTCCAGGCAGAAGAGATGGTGGAGTTCTCCTCTGGACTGAAAGTATGTATAAAAAGAAATAACGAAACACATCAGTATTGTTTTATAAGCTAATTTACTGATTTAAAACAACAATAAAGACTAACCTATTGTAATTGTAGAAGTGTTTTCACAAACAGTGCATACAGGATTTGATCACTTGTTGTCTTGAATCAAAACTGAAAGAACGTTGTTTTAAATTATTTCTAATCTGAAAGGTGAAATGTACCAAAACCTTACATTTAACTTAAATTGACACATCTTCAAGTTCGCTTTATTAATACCCTTTTTTTTTATTTTTTTTATTATATGCTAAAGCAGCCGGGGTTTAACAATTACTCTGCTAATGAGTTGTACTTTTTCTTTTTTCCCCTCTCCAGGGCATGTCTCTGAACTTGGAGCCTGACAACGTTGGTGTTGTGGTGTTCGGTAATGACAAGCTGATCAAGGAGGGTGATATCGTGAAGAGGACTGGGGCCATTGTGGATGTCCCTGTTGGTGTGGAGCTGCTCGGCCGTGTGGTGGACGCTCTGGGAAATGCCATCGATGGAAAGGTCACTTGAGCCACTATAACTTTTGATTGTTAAGATAACTCCTAACTTGTATCTGTTAAAGCAATATAATTTCCCATTTAATATTTTTATGTTGCGTTAACCACCTAATTGTTTAAACTAGTCTCTTCTGACTCAAAATAAACATACATTTTAAGCCATCGCCTCCAGTGGAAGACATGGCAAAAAAAAAAAAACCATCATAAATGACCAGGTTCTCCAGATATTAACAAATCATCAGATTTTTTTCTCTCCTAATTAGTTTAGTAAATGTCTTAACACAAAGAATTGTGTATAATTAACACACCAAGGTCTAGTTACTGGTTTTATCAAAATGAAAATAACATTCGATTTGTTGTTGATTTACATTAAATACATTTTATTGACATACCCATCAGCATTTTTTTATCAGTTAATTTCTAAAATGCATTTTTCTTTTTTTCTTTTTTTTTCTCAGGGTCCACTTGGCTCCAGTACTCGTAGGCGTGTGGGTCTGAAGGCCCCTGGTATCATCCCCCGTATCTCTGTGAGGGAGCCCATGCAGACTGGAATCAAGGCTGTGGACAGCCTGGTGCCCATTGGCAGAGGCCAGCGTGAGCTGATCATTGGTGACAGGCAGACTGGGTAAATACTTGGACATACTGCCATTCCATGGATTCTTGGGCGCAATTAAAGTGTTTAAGAATGCTTTTTAAATTCATCTTCACTCTCCAGTAAAACTGCCATTGCCATCGACACAATCATCAACCAGAAGCGCTTCAACGAGGGAACCGATGAGAAGAAGAAGCTGTACTGTATCTACGTCGCCATCGGACAGAAGAGGTCCACCGTGGCTCAGCTAGTGAAGAGGCTGACTGATGCTGATGCCATGAAGTACACCATCGTGGTCTCTGCCACCGCCTCTGATGCTGCTCCACTGCAGTACCTGGCCCCGTACTCTGGCTGCTCCATGGGAGAGTATTTCAGAGACAACGGCAAGCACGCCTTGATCATCTATGACGATCTGTCCAAGCAGGTGAGGTCAAGATGCAGTTTTAAAGTTAAACCAAAAAAAATGTGAAAAATTGTGAGATTCTGTAAAACGGCCGTAGCTTGAAATGATGGCGTATGATTTGTTTCAAATAAAGGTTGCCCATGATTACAGTTAACCAAAGATGGAAAAATATGTTTTCCCAAGTTTAACCTGGATAAATGTACCCCCCCCCCTCTCAGGCTGTTGCCTACCGGCAGATGTCCCTGCTGCTGCGTCGTCCCCCCGGTCGCGAGGCCTACCCTGGTGATGTGTTTTACCTGCACTCCCGTCTGCTGGAGAGAGCCGCCAAGATGAACGACAACTTCGGTGGCGGCTCCCTCACTGCCCTGCCTGTCATCGAGACCCAGGCCGGCGATGTGTCTGCCTACATCCCCACCAACGTCATCTCCATCACAGACGGACAGGTTTGTCCAAAATCATATACAGTGTTCACAATCATGGTTGTGTTTCGGCCCGTACATTAAACATTCTACATCAAAATGCAATGTCACATTGCAATACCTTCATCTGTTTGCTGTAGATCTTCCTGGAGACTGAGCTGTTCTACAAGGGTATTCGCCCAGCTATCAACGTGGGTCTGTCTGTGTCCAGAGTAGGCTCTGCTGCCCAGACCAGAGCCATGAAGCAGGTAACATCTGGGTTTTATACTTCTTTTTTCTTTTTTTTTTTTAAATTGTTCTGGAACAGTGGCTTTATAAAACATCAGATCCTGCATTTCGTCAGATGGAGGCTACCATCTTAGATCATCTTCAACCTTTAAAATGTTATTTCTTACTTTTACCCTGTAGGTGGCCGGTACCATGAAGCTGGAGCTGGCTCAGTACCGTGAGGTGGCTGCCTTCGCCCAGTTCGGCTCTGACCTGGACGCTGCCACCCAGCAGCTCCTTAACAGGGGTGTCAGGCTCACTGAATTGCTCAAGCAGGGACAGTACTGTAAGTGTCAACTTTTTTGAAGTATGATGGAAATGCTAAGCACGTATTGTATGTCTTTTTTATTTTCATGCAAAAGTTGACAACTGAACTGTCTCTCGCCCCCTCCAGCTCCCATGGCCATTGAGGAGCAGGTAACAGTGATCTACGCTGGTGTCAGAGGTCATTTGGACAAGATGGAGCCCAGCAAGATTACAAGGTTTGAGAAGGCTTTCCTGCAGCACGTCCTCAGCCAGCAGCAGGACCTGCTCACCGCAATCAGGTGAGACAAATTTCTCAACCACAATAAATTTGAAGTTTTTTTTTTTTCTCAATTGTCACATCACAAGTTTAACATACTTGTTTACAGTTGAAAAAGTGTTAATTTGACTTGACCTTTTTTCTGTTTCAGGGCTGACGGCAAGATCTCAGAGGCATCAGACGCTAAACTGAAGCAGGTTGTATTGAACTTCCTGTCCAGTTTTGAGTAATGGATAGCACTTGATCTTGATCTTCAGTGAGCTACATGTCTGTGTCCCAATTGTGCTTATATATGTGAACACACTGAAGGCCAAAACCTCCATGTACAGATTTCTCCAAATAAAATTTTACAACCCTGCTGTGCTGTAGAATTCTTCTGATTGTGCGCTCAACTAAACTAAGTAAAGTGTTTAGGTTGGTGCCCTCTGAGCAGATTTCACCAGTGACGGAAGAGTAATTCAATACGAGAACAAACTTTTGTTTTTGAATTTGTTTGCAGAATACTTCGGTGTACCAGAATATAGCGGTAACATGCATAACAAAGCACTTACCACGGTCATGAATTCTGTTTACTGTTCTGTAACGATTTAAGAGCGTTATATTCAAGAGGGCAAAGGAGTGTTTAGATTGACTTGACATGTCTGTTTGGTCCCACGATGTTTTCAAAGGATGTAAGGAGCGAACTGTAAGCCCAGTTTCTCAACAGTGGGTGAAATGTTTGATACTATGGTAATAAACTCAGTGACACTGTCACACATCAAATCCACCTTGTATTGTACTGTCTTATATCTTATCAGTTCATGCTCCCAACCGCTGACTTTGTGAAGTGACATTTACATCTTTGTGGATGAAACCTGGCCTTTCAAATCATATTATGTTCTACAACCAAAGAGTTGCTATTATTTCATCAACTTGTCAATCAATTTATCAACTAAATGTTTTAGCTGTAAGTTGATGCTTGTAAAATACTGTATTTATTTATCATTCATGCCCAGTAGGTGGCCACAGATGCCCGAGAGTAGATTGAGCTGCTCAGGCGAAACAGGCTCAACAATGGTCCTCAGCTGTGTCTCTAAAGGTAATGCTTAACGTGAGTCCTGGTAGGGGACTGCATTTGACCCTAGTTGCTTGAAGGGCCAACAGAAAAAATAGACATCTACAGATAGAAATATAACCAACAAATAACAGCTTTATTGCATACATTTTATACCATGCTTCTTTCATTATGAATACTTTTGCTTTTTGACTTTTCTTTTCACCACTTCACCAATTGTCACTGATGGAAAGGTAAACTTGAAGTGCTTTTAAAGTTTCTCATCAAAACAAACTTAAAAGTAATGATATTACCAACACCACCATGTGTATTAACTTGTCCATCTGGGTTCAGGTGGAGCCTCATGTGTTCTTGTGTAACAGCTTGGGCATTCATTGATGTATTTCCTTATCTGCAAATTTAAATTCAATTGAATAAATTCAGTTGAGACCAACTCTTATATTTACAAATCACCATGCTGTTCCCACCACATTTCCCATTGTGACATTTCCGCTCTCTTGGCTATTTCTCTTTTCTACTTCTCTTTGTTCTTCTCCTGTCAAACAGGAACAACATCTGAAACTTTAAGCTCTACTCTCTCATAGTATGAGTTCGAGACCACTTATGGCTCCATTATTTGCATCCATTATTTTCTCATTGTTTATTTGAAATTGCTACTGTCAATAGGATCCTCTTGTCATTTGCTTCTTTTTACAGTTTTCTTATTGTGTCACAAGAGCCACAAAGATCCTAGTGTGGTTATTTAAGTAGTCAATATCTCAAGAGAAGTGGGCTGGAAAATGATGTGTAAGGAACAAAAGTGTAGTGCGAAGGGAATTTAAGTCATGGAATAAGATAATTATTTCTGTGCCCGTTCTTTTAAAAGCTGCCATTGCACGCTGCATTCCGAGTCCCTTGTTTCTCCAGTGGCCTTACTGTTTGGCAAGATAAAGTGAAACATGTGACAGAATGAATGGCGCTGCTTTCAGTAAGAACTATTGTCGAGGTCAGCGTGACAACAAGTGACAAATCCCTGCTCACTTGTCTTTATGCATCGCAATCATTGTGTCAAAAGTGTTTGTAAAGATATCTATATAACACTTAGGGCCCATTCATATTAGCCTACCCCATAGATAGAACTCCCACTAGTGCTGTTTGGCCTCTAAATCAAATTTGTGCAACAGGGTCAACAGAGTTTAGTCAATAAAGAGACAATGGTACTTTTCCCTAAGGGAATTTCCTAACTTTATAACATCAACACATTCCTAAAAATTACATGCTGGGGTATGCATGACATTATTTCTGAGTTGGCAGTTGTGAATAACTGAATGTTTGACAGGAACTGAAACTGGAGACACAGTTTACCTCTGCCGACAGAGTTCCACGGCAGTTGCAGTTTACCTGACACTGTTACATCTGTGATTTTGTCAGATCAGTGACCAAGCAAATGTTTTTCATCTACTCCACAAATGCCCTTGCTGTAGCTTTATCTGCAAGTAGTGCTGTTTTTTGATCGTTGATTTGTGATTTAGTAGAGTTTAGTTTTCCGATTAGTTAGCTTAACTGCTAACCAAGCTGGCCGTTAGCCGGCTAATGTGTTGCTAATACAGCATTCTAAGTAACTTTTTATTTTTAACAAAAATAAAGTAGATTTTACTCTTGTGCACTCTGTGTATGTTTACTAGACTAATTACTGTTTTGTACTTCCTTTTGGGACTTATGCCATTTCCACGTCATTGGAGTGGATGGTAGAGAAGATGGGAAAGATTCCCAGTGTTAGCTAGTCGTATGAAGAAAAAAAAGACTTGGTCATATGAAAATTAAAAAACTGCATTGACAATATGACATCATATCTGTTATATTCAGGTTTAATTACAGACTTTAGCTGATGTGAGGTGTCCATGTTTGTTCTGTTTTCAGGCACTTCTGTATTTGTGTAAAGACGGATAATTCAAAGTTTCTCAGGCGTAATTACAGCTTGGAAGTTGACATTAATGCTATTTACAACTCAGAAACTTGTCATCACAATAACTCTGATATGACATGAATGCAACTTTAATGTTGCATGTCTCTTTCAGTGGTGATGCTTGTCATGAGGGACCATGTAACAAATTTGACAGCTAACTATACTTCCCTGAATCCAGTTTTTTTGTTACTGTACAAATTCACTACATATACAACATATTTCTGTATGACCATAATTTAAGTTACTGCCCAAAACAGTTTTCACAGTTTCACATTGCTTCCAGTACAGACTTCAATAGCCAACTCCTGTTTTCAACTTTGTCTTCTAAATGTGTTTGTTTTTACTCCATAGCTCTGCACCTACACGCATAATGAGTGTGGAAGAATCACAATAGCCCTGATGATACATAAATAAGTGTTTTTTCATGCAGCCTGTTGACTCAAAGTGCAACTATGGCGGAGTGTCAAGTAGTCAAACTGTTTAAAAGTTCTAACATTTCATAAATCAACTCTTGCTTATTCAGATTGAACATGGCAGACCAACCACAGCTATTTGATACACATGAGATGACATTGATGAGTGTTGTTTACTGCTGTCCCTGTGTTAAACTTCTCTTTAGCCTAGTTCTCTCAGCCAGTGTAATAGGATTTAAACTCTAAAGCAGATCCTCAACTCGTACGTTTGCAGCCAAGGATCAGCGCCTGTCTGCTGACAGAACCTTCCTTTGGTGAGAACAAGTTGACTTCTCTTCCTCGAAACAGCAAATGTACTGTGATAGTCTGTTTGTTAATGCGTTCACTATGTGCTTAACCTCCATATCATGATACCACTGAGATAATGAACAAACATGTTTCTCCATTGACTCAGAAGAGGTACATTTGCATGCTTGTGGTTTCTATGGTCTGCATACACAGAATGACACACCTGTGCAGTGTTTTCAAGTGCTTTCTTTCATGTCTGCTTTCTGGGACAGTTTGGTAATCGAATCACAGTCTTGATTTCTCTTCCTTGATGCCATACAAGTCATCTAATCTGCTGAGTCTACACTTCAAGGCTCTATTCCCGTCCATTATATCTGCCATGTCTTTTTCTATAGACAAAACACACATGCATCATTTCTCTCCTTTGTAACAACGTAGCAAAATTGAGCTCCCTTTATTCATCACACATTTACTCCCAGTACTGCTCTAAACAATACTGTTTAAAGCTTCATACAAACTGTTAAAAAAAAAAGACAGATCAATGCATTGTATTTTTTATACATGGAATTACATCAGGGAAGGGACATAACAGCATGTAGCAGCAATCTGACTACGGCAAAAATCAACATGAAATATATTATTGCTGAGTTCAGTCTCCATTTTAAGGACAGTCCAGGTTTTCTGATTCACAGGTGCCAGGCTCTCTACAAGCCTGCTTGCAGTGCGCACACAGACGCTCATTATATTCTGGCGAAAAAGGAATTTCATTCATTCATGATGGCAACACCAGACCAATATATACTAGGAACCACATTTCCCACAAGCTCACACTGTAAAAAAAAAAAGGAACTTTTTCTAAAGTCAACCCAACATGCTGTATTTCGCTTTGTCATTCCATAATAAACTGTAGTATGTTGGATTTACTCAAAACCTTGGCAGAAACTCTGCTTCTTAATAACTCGGTAAAGTGCAAGTACTGTCTTGTGTAGTGCGCTTTTCTTCCAGTAATTTAAGTTTACCGACCACACCAAAGGTAACAGCTAAAGCCTGCAGCGTTGGCTCCATGGGGCAAACTGTTTTGAAGAAATGCACAGAAAACAGCCAGCAGTTAATATCAAAGACTTGATGTGATTCAGGTCCCCTGTGACCCTTTTAAGGGATAGATGCCTTATACAGTTTTGTCTTTGAGGCCTCACAGATTCACTCAGTGCTGCCATAGTGGTTCCCATTGGAAGGGTTTTCCTGTAAACTGGTGTGTGAGGCGTCTTCCTCCTGTGACACCACCGGGTCCAATGGCCGTTCAAAGAAATTGGACACACAGAACACCTGCAGAAAAACAAGCAACATAATTAAAACACACACTACTGTATTATTGTAATTGCACTATGAAGATGCGTAAAATTATTAAAGTTGACCAGACTTCCGCTTATGTTCTGTTTGGTGTGTTTCTCTGCAGAATGCCCCATTTATTTTTTGACATTTACCTTAATACATTATTTATTTGTCATTCTAATGATTAAGTACCTTTACCTCTTCAACATCACTGACCCGCTCATTTTTCAAACCCACAGTTCTTTGTTTTAGAACTTTAGTGGAGATCCCAAAGTTTCCTAAGACACCAAATATGTCTGGCTGGAAATATTCAAGATATCCTGAATGTTTGGAACATTTTCGAGATTTCCATTTAACTTGAATGGTGAAGCCATATAAACATGAAGTCTTAGGTTTAAATATTTCACTGCATAACCATTATATAGCTCCAATGAATAGTTCATACAAGCTGTAGCAGAATTTACAGTATATTACACTAGAAAGTTAGTTAACTACTTTAGTTAGAAAGTGTGGTAAAAGATGATTTTTCGAACCTTAAAGCCCCTTAGAGGGAAACAAAAGTGGGAAAACTGCCTATTCAGGGGTTTCACCTCTTTTTTAAAACAAAGGCACTGTTTATAAATTGACTTCATAAATAAACTGACTTGACTTTTCAATTGCATATTGTAAAAATGCTGCTTTGACATTATCCTAACAGCTCTTTAGATGAAACCTACTGTGAGAGTAGCCATTAAACCTCCTTGCAGGAGGCCAGCAAGCACGTCACTCCAGTGATGTTTGTAGTCAGACACCCGGGAGAGACCCACATACACAGCCGTCGCAATCAGGAAGAACTGGATGGTGGGACGCAGAAGTCTCGCCCACTTTGACTTCAGTCTGGCTTGAATGTACAGCTACAGTAGTCAAGAAAATGAATAAACATTAGAAACAAACGTTTTTTTTTACAAAGCCAAATTTAGTAGTAGTAAAAGTAGAAAAGATGTACTTACTACAAGGAACAGCATGCAGTACATAGAGAAGGATGAATGACCAGAGTAGAAAGACAGTCTGCAAAAGAAAAACAAACGAGATACTGAATGAAGTTTACATTTCCCAGTGAAGATCAATAAAGTTTATGTTATCTTATTGAATTGCATTGTGGAAAGTGTATGATTTAGCGTCTTGACCCACATTAGGGACTAAAAGTCCAGATATCTCTGCCTACTGCATCCATTTTGACTACTTTCTTTTTAATCTGTCTCTTGCAAGTCCCACAACTTTATGGAACTGCAATCCTAAATTACTGGAGTATCCCTTTAAAGATTGCCAGCTTGGAAATAAAAGAACAATTTAGCTATATTAGATTAAGTCTTTTAATAGTTAACCACACTGTCCACAGACATTACATGTACTGCAAAGTAATGCAAATAATGGGGCACTGTTATCATTTATTCATTATTATTAGGCTCCTCCAACTGAGCCACTGCAATGATTACACAATGCTCATAATGTTATGATTTAAAAGAAAATATGTTGGGAGTCACACAGGCATTTCACTTTCTAAAAAAGGAGCATTACCTGGCTTCATCCACCAGAAACTTGTCTCCAGTGCAGGTGAAGTTCTCGATGTATCCGCCTGTTTTGCAGTTGATGCGATCCCAGACTGGTTTGCATACAGCCAGGAAGTTCGGCCGCAGGCGGCCAATGGAATACTTGGCTATGTCTGTCAGAGACTGGCTGGCAGCAGCTCCAAACACATAGCTCCCCACAGCTTTGTAGACACATGCCACATACTTGGCCCCCAAAGACTGGTTCTTGATGCGAGACAAGTAAACAGAAAGGCACTCGCCACAGACAATCTGCAACAGAAGGGATTAAACAATAAGCAATCTTTACTCGAGCAGTCACCTTGTCCAAATGCAAGATGACAGTCTAACTTCTTTCTGCTTTGACATTGAAAGATCAGAGAACCTATGTAAGATATTGACTGCTGACTTACAACGATCAGTGTGAAGGGAATCATGACTCCTCCCAACAGCTGGTAGGATATGGTGTCCTCTTTGAGGGGATATCTGATGGATTCATCGTTGCAGAAGAAACCCCGTTTGAAAGGGTTGTGTTGAGGGGTAAGGATGAAAAATGGAAGTCCGACTAAAATAAAGAAAAGGGACAATAATAACAATAAATTATTTGTCAGATTTCAGCTCGTCTTACATGTTATTTCATCAAAATGTGCATCATGTTAACATGCAGCTGCAGATTCTCGTGTGAGCCAGACTGATGAGCCACTGCTACTATTACACAATGCTTTATAATTTTCCAGTGGGCTCACACAGGCATTTCCTACAAAGAAGGTTTCATTTAGCTGCGAGGGACATTTGCTCACTGTTCAAGGGCTGTTCAAGTTACACAATAACCAAATGAAATGTAGGGCTTGAGGCTATTACACAACGAGAGCAAGATATTGAGTAGAAATACAATCTTGTTGGCATTCAAGTTATGTTGAACTTTATATCCTGGGACAATGAGCTGCTGAGACTCATCATGACGATAATCTGTGCAGGAGTCACCACCAAAACACACTAAACATGCTTTGACTTGCCCTGGTTACATATTATTTATTCTGCTCACATTTGTTAAATGTCCTTAATGCAATGCCAGGCCTTCTTCCAAGTACTTTCATTGACTAACGTGCTTGTTGGCTGAAGGAGTTATCACAGTCACAGAGATTGGTTTAGGCCTGTTAGTTTAAACCTACTGCAGGGCAAATTACACTGACTGCTGTCTTTTGAAATTCTGAATTGAGTAAAACTGGTTGTGAATTACTTCATTGGGCTGTGCTGATCTGATCATGCAGTGAATCTTTCAAAAGAGTATCTTTAACTAGAATGAGTCTGTCTTCCACCCAAAAAGCAGTCCAATATAAAAAGCAAAAAAATAAAGGAGCATAAGTAGAGGGGGATTGGATAAAAATGGAATAATAACTTCTATTTAGTTGTGTATTCTTATTTATTTGATTATTCTGTTACAGGTGTCTCTATTTTAGTTGACTGCAATTTAAGGTTTTTGATATTTCTACAGATCTATAACAGTGTGCATATTTTTGATTTGATTGTTTGTACATTACATTTACAATGTAAACGTTGGGGTCAAACCCAAGACCTTCTGGTTGATAGGCACACAGCTGTACCTCTCAGCCACCACACCTATTTCATTTTTCAGTGTGCGTTCTCTGTATGAGTGCTTTCAAATCCCTTTATGTTGCAGTGGTTGCAAAAGAGTTATTGACATTACAATACATCTGGTATTCAGACATGGTAAGGTACGTGTTCACCACATGTCAAGGAAATTTAGCATAAATACGAAGGCATTAGATTATTAAACCAGGTATAGTTAGTAAAGCAGATGGCACAAGACATTTGAATATATATAATTGATAAATTACATTTTATCTCTGTGCTTTTACTTGTGCAGGACTTACTTGAGTATTTTTACTACTTTTACTAGTATCTGAATACTTCTTCCACTACTGATTTTACAGGAGTGTCCTGTTTGGCGTTTACAGATCATAAAAGGACTGATAATGAGCCAGACTTTGTACAGATTTAGACTTTGTACAAAAGACATGGCACTGGGTACAAAGATTACTCGTTCCAGTCTGAGTGTTGCTGCCAGCTCATAAATGCACAGCCAACCGCAAGACTGACTAAGCAAAGTAAGTGCAGATGAATCACAGGAAAATACCTCTGGAGCTCTGCGTGTCTAAATCTCTTTGTCCAGATGTAGGAGCTGTCAAAATAAACTCTCTGAGTGTTCCCACCCAGTCCGTACAAAAGATTTCTTTTGATGGCACTTTATCACTGCAGCATTAGAAGTCCTGCAGCACTTCTCTCTGCGCTGTGGTCACATTCCAAACACTGAGCTAAAAATACGGCTTTGCATGGAAAAAGAAACACACACACAGGGTGGGACTGTTTTTTTTCCATCTTCCTGCCTAGTTCCCTAAACATCGAGCCTTCCCATGTATGACGTTTATGCAAATCATTTGAATGGATTTGCTTAAACAACAACTACTTTTTATAATATGTCTGTACAGGAACAGTTGCTGTAGGAGCCCTTTAATTTCTGTTTCATGACAAAAAAAAGTCAAATCTTTCACCCTTACCTTTAATATTGTCCATATATATATATATATATATATATATATATATATATATATATGCAACCTTACCATATATTTTTTGCAATGTGGATATTTTGGATTTGTTATTGATTTTCTCACACTTGCACCATTATTTCATGTTTTATACCGCAACTGCTGCACAGCAATTTCCCTCGTGATTAATAGGCCAGAGTTCTTTCCTATCTTATTTTAAGCTGCAATTCCTGATAAATAAAACAAACCTGATTTAAAGGTTGGTTAACCAGTCGGGGGGTGGACACATGTACATACCGAGGATGAGACAAGAAACGTCCAGCAGGATGAGAGGGATCCCTGAAGCTTCAAACATGTTGCGTCTCCTTCTTCTGGTCTCTGTCTGTGTAAAAAATGTCCGGTCCCGGCTGTTTTTTGGCGAGACGAGACGCAGCCTATCTGCCGCACATGTCTCGCTATTCCAGCACAAAATTAAAACACACCATTGTCATTGTGCTGCCAACAAACTCCGGGACTGTCCGTGAAGCTAAAAAAAAAAAACTACCGGGGAGGTTGAAGAATATGTGTATTCTCTATGTCAAAAACACTCAACTAAAGGCTAAAACTAATCTAACACCACCACACACGTGAAGAGCCTCTCACCCTTTCAATTGCTCACACATCATCATAACAGCAGGATTTCTTCAGTTCATAATGTCCTGTCAGAGGCGACGTTCCCGACGAGGTGCGGACACCAGCACTCCTCCTCTCCCGTCGTGATCAATGCTGCCTTCGCGTACAGCCCGGAAAAAGAAGACACAATGGTGAAGGCAGCCTGAAGTTATCTCTGCGCGCGTGTGTGTGTGTGTGTGTGTGTGTGTGTGTGTGTGTGTGTGTGTGTAAAACCATCGAGTGGGTGGATACCGTTTGGTAAAGTTTACTTATATTTATACAACAAAAAAATTCTCAAAAAACATGAAAGGTGCAAAATACACGTTAGGGGGGAAAAAAGCTACATAAAAAAACAATAGCGCAATGTTTTTTTTTTTTCTTTAATGTGATGAAAAATAAAGAAGATATTTATAGATATAAGATAGAGAGATCTGTTTAATCTTTATACGTGGTATCTAAAGTTTTTATTGATCACTGTTCTACCGCCTAGTTCCCTATGATTAAAGCAATCCTGACCGTAATAAAGTCCTGTTAGTCAAGTAAACTAAATAGTGTCTGTGAAATAATTTCTCGTCGTCAGACAAATTGTAGTTAGATTTTCCGAGGTGTGTATGAATGCAGCACGGGACAGGGAAGTTGTAATGGGAGTTTCGGACCTATCGCGTGCCTGTGTTGACGCTACGACAGCCGTCGGCCGATGCAGTGCTGCTCCTCCCTCCCTCTGCTTGAGTCTGTTGAGATAATCACTTTATTACTATAATTAGAAGATAGTTCACTGTCTCCTCAGCGATGCACTGACTAGATTAGTGTTTCTGCTGTTTAGGTAAAACCATCTTATAGCCTAAATGTAGGCCCACTAAGGTTTTTTAAAATGGCATAGGCTTCTGTTAGTCATGTAGATGTAGTATTAAATAGCACTGCATTAAACAGATACATCATTATGTTATTAGTTGAACTTCAAAATGCCACTAAAGCAGGAGATCTTTGTTCTTTTGTGTTTTGAAACTCGGATCATTTGGGAAACTTACATTTTGCATTTGGCTAACAGAAATTAAAGAGAAAGATGCGAGGGAAGTCGCATCCAATTGAAGTTATTTATATTTCACCGGTTACCGGTTGATAAATATGAAATAAACATAAACTTGGGCTGCACGAGGAAAAGCATCCAAACTATTAAGGGCAGTTTTTTGCCACATTCCTTGTGACTTCTCTATGCAAAGAAAACATACAGTGGACAAACAGGTCGTACAGTTCATCTTTTATTGACACAAAAACAGCAGTCACTGTCTGATTCAGTGTCAGTTTGTGTGTCCACGTGAAGAGCAAAGTCTTTGTGAATCATCGTTTGTTTGGAGCTGAATTATTCCTGTAAGTGAATAACATCAAACCGGAACAACACATCATCTCATCGCCGACCCCAACTCCTCATTATGTCCCTCCGTTCGTCTGCTTCTGGGAGTTCAGATGACGCTCGATCTCTCGTTTGAAGAACAGCTCCCCCAGCTGGCCGTGTGACGCTTCGCTCATGGCTTTGGTCTGCATGCACATCTTGTACTTGTCCGGAGGGAGCTCGTCCGCGCAGCTCTTCTCGTGCCACAAGTGGAAGAGGCCGCGAGACGGAGAGCGAATCACCATCAGCTTGCTGTGAAGGTACTTCCTGTACAGGTGCACGTCCTCCAGCCCCCAACCTTTGATGCTGCGGTCAAAACCGCCTGCCAGGAAGTAAGAGAAGTGCAGACACATGCAGCGAGAAGCAGGAGAACTTGAATGTGGAATTCATAGTTAAAAACAGCTTTTTAGGAGAATCTGGTTGTCTTAATTTGATGTGTTTGAATGAGGAGAGGGCATAACTCAGAGAGATCATTCAAAAGGTCTAAACTAACAAGAAATCAGGGAGCAAAATAGCTTTTTTACAGTGTGGGAAGTTTAAAAAACACAATTGTGGATTTGTAATGTAAAATGCCCGTATTGTGTATGCATTTATTGCTACATAAAGCACGTGTGTATATTATGCAATGGACTGTAAGCAGCCGTATTTGATTGCATTGTGTCTTTCAAAACATTAAATGAGTGATGACACAAGCCTTACCTATGTTGATGAAATCAGACCTGTACTGGCACGTCATGCCAAACCCAAAGTCTCTCCAGAATCCACTTTCCGTCCTTATTACCTGAGACAAAAAGCCTGGAAATCAGTCTCTTACATCCTGACAACATTTTCTCTAATTCATCTAAGTAAATGTTTTTTTTATTTTTACCTACCAGTTGTTGTTGAACAGAGGGTAGAAGTGTGTGATTACTGTAGATGATAGATGGATTGTACTGGCTGAAGAGCACCGGGTAATACACTTTCTTACCTTAAAACAGAAACGGTCACATAAATTCAGCTGTGTAAAACAATAATTAATTAATTAATTAATAATAAAGTGAAACAGATGGAAGAGACAATCAGTAATCATGTATATCGTTATTGTTAAATATCCTGTGTGTCATACAGCTTGAAGTGGAGCAATCCTCTCTCTCTCTCTCTCCCTCTCTCTCACCAGGCTCTGCGTTGAGACGACAGGAAGTCAAGAAGTCAGCGGTGAAGTGGATGTCAACATCACAGAAGAAGAGCAGGACATTCTGGCTCCGCCTCCAGGCCCTGGTGCCCACGTCCAAGCCTCGTCCGCGTGAAAACTCCTCATTCAGCTGGATCAAAGTGAAGCTCCTGAACCGAGTCTCTCTGAGGGACAGAAGAAGAAGAAGAAGAAGGAGGAGGCGGCGTTATTAAACAGGTACTCTGAGTGTTTAATTTGAAATGTTTAGAGTGAATAATCATTCAAAAACAACCCATCCCTGCAGATTCATCAGACTGTTGCAGCATTAAATAGTTAACAATAGCTCATAAAGGAGCTACTCCCCAAAGCCACAAGTAAAGAAGATGTTATCGTCCCGTGTGTGTGTGTGTGTGTGTGTGTTGCTCCCTGGGGGTCCAGAGGCTCCAGGGGACTCTTCTGCAGCTCTATAAAACTGAAACTCTCTCACTTATTTATTTTATCCTAGGGCCAAAATATCTGCAGTGCAGCACAGACACATCTGTGAGAGTAGATTTCAAAAGAAGAATACAGATTTTTATATTCTGATGTAAACTATATATATATATATATATATAAAATTCATTAAGTATGTTTTATTCAAGTCACATAGCTTCAGCTCAGGTTATGAATCTGATGACTTTAGGCTTGACATAATCAAAAAAGACTCCACTTTGACTTTAATGACTTTTGACTTCCAATCCCCAGTTTGACTTCATATCGTCTCTGAGCCCAAAAATGAAAAATGATGTTCTAAAAAAAGGTTTGCAGCTAATCAATTCTTCATTTTCCAGACAAAAAGATGTACTTCGAATCACTCCGACAGGCGTCACTCACTCATGTTGTGCAAGCAGGAGGTAGAGGTGTGCTTAGCAGTGCAGACAGCATACAGATAACAAATGATACCTGAGATTATCACAGTCTCTAGTCTCTCTAGTCGACCAACAATGGATAGGAAATATGCAAAACGTTCCGCTCAAAAAGGACACATGACTGTAATTGTACCACAGAAATAACCTTCTGAGGAAAACCAGATGATTTTGGTAGGTTCATTTGAAAGTCATGAATAGAAAATCAAAAAAGCATCACATAAGGATTTTTTTAGGACTCTAAACACAAAGTTTAGGATTTGGTCTTAACTTGGGAGTTAACTCAGGATTTTACAGCCATGACTTGAGATTTAGTTGTTACTTTCAAAACAGTGACTTTGTCCCACCTCTGGACCCTACTCACTACTAGTTGTTAGGACCCCAAAGAAAAGCCCTATCTTAAGAGGTCAGTAACATAATTTACGCGTCAAAGAGTTGATCTGATCTTTTTTTAAGGTCAGATTAATGTGACCTAAAGATTTACAGCAACAAAAACACATTTAAGGTAATGACCAAAATGTAGGAACTGAGCACAAAACGTGGACCTACTTTACCTGAATTATATAACGAAGAATACATTTGTAGACTTAATATTTGTAGGAGCTTTTAAGAAATAGAAGAGAAAACAAGTATATACAGTACCAGTCAAACGTTTGTACAATCGTTGTAACTTTGACAAACCTGGACTGGATTGTCCAAGATCAGAGGAAGGTAATGTAGGTGAATATTCTTTAAGGGTGGCATTTGATTTCAAAACACCAAACCAAAGTGACATTAGCTAATAAAATAAACTATAAAATGACATTTACCTGGTGGTCTGGTCCAGTATGGCTTTCACCTGGTCTATCTGATCTCGACCAAAGTAGACCACAGTGAGATGAACCCTGCCGTCTTTCTGGATGCACACTTCTCTGAACCAACAAACACAGAAGGAGGCATTAAGTATACATACCTCTGAAACTAGCCCTTAAAATCTATAAAATTTCCTCTGAAGTGGCGAGGAATCTTCTCTTACTCTCCTCAGTCAGCACATCCAAATGTGTTACTTTAGTTTGAGATCAGTAATGTCATAACACAATCACAGGTATTGCCTGTGAATGGGTTCAGGGTCATTAATTCACTTTCAGATGATACCTAAAGTTGTTGATGAACTGCCTAAATGCGTCTGTCCTCTTGGAAAGAGGTACAATGATGTTGATGAGCGTGCGGCGCGTGTCCACGCTCTCGCTCTTCACTTTCACCACGAGACCAAACGGCCTGAAGAGCACGAGCTTCGTGAAGTCCCACGGGCTGAAGCCTTTAAACATCAGTTCATAAACGGTTCCCCTGCCGCGCTCTGTACGAGTCAACCCTGTGACAGAAACCGAGAAAGCATTACACAAAACAACCAAACAATGTCTCCAGGTTCCCTGTAAATATGACCAAAATAACACAGTGCTCTCCAGAAACCTGTTTTAAATCTGTCAATTCTAGGAAATTATATATAATACAGTACCAGTCAAAAGTTTGGACACACTTTCCCATTCAAGTAAATGACAAACTTTTGACTGGTACTGTATATAGATATATAATATGGATGGGTGATGATTTCATACAGTCAGGTACACAGATTTTATGTCTGGGGAAAAGAGACCACTGGAATCAGATCAGTACTCGGTATACAGATTGAACATTTTGAATCAATCCACCCCTTCAACTGACAATGACATAACAACCCCTCCCGAACAAAAGAAAACAACTAACGTGAACACAATGTGAGACTGAGTAAAGACGTGAAATGACATGTCAATCCAGTCTGATAATCAGGTTCCTAGTTTCCTCCCGGACCAGATGTAAGTTAGATGGACACTCAGTGTGTCTACTTGTGTTTGTTCTGCTGTGGCCTGACAAACTTTTCCTGGAGGTTTCTGGGGGGGTAAACGTGTGAAAAAGAAGATGAATGAATGAACTGATATCTTTCTCACCCTCTATGAAGTCTGAAGGGGAGTATGTGCGCTTCCGCCTGGTGTTGTCTGTGTGCTGCTGCGGTCCGTTCAGGATGTGCAGAGCTGTTTCCACGGTGCCTATCAGCTCGTCTCTGCTGTCTCTCCTCACAGGCCTCTCCTCTGGGTGCCTGGTCAGCCCCGTCTCCAGCTGGTACACCCTGAGTGACACAACAAAAACCCACTCTATAAAGAGGCATGAGTTATAAGACATGACATAAGTAGGTTACACAGGTACTCCTGGGGGCCCTGATAACTCTACTGTTGTCCTTAGCGATGAGCCACTGTCCTACTCACCTCCGCAGGGTGAACGTGTCAAAAGGAATCACTGCATATTCGCTGGACAACTTTACACCTGAGTTCACCTCCGCCTGGTTCAGCTGGGAGCGGAAGAACTCCTGGAGGACATGATGTAACATTTATTTCTACATCGGTAATGTCAAACTTAATGTGTCTTATCAGCACACACGAATTCTGCATCTGCATCATCCATAATCATGTTTTCTTACCTTCAGGTCAGACTGTGTCGGGGTTTTGTGCAGACTCTCCAGACCCTGAGGCAGAATCCCTTTTGTTTTAGCTTTATCCAGGGACTCCTGGAGCTGCTGCGTCCTCTCCTGGAGAGCATCCTTTAGCTGGGCTATCTGCTTTGTCAGGCTGTTGATGTAATGTCTGTGAGTGTCCTCCCTCTCCTGCAACAAGGCCATGTATCCCTCCTTACTGGTGGCCCCTCCAGACCACAGCAAAGACTGCTGGCTGCTGTGAGACGTCGGTTTACAGGCCAGGAGGTAGAACAGGGCCAGACAGCAGCAGAGGCCCAACACAATGAGGCCGACCCGGGCCAACAGGGCTAAAAGCCACCGTTTAAACATGCTGGATTGTCTTTTTTTAATTTATCCTTAAACACTTGATGCTTATAAAATCATGACTGTACTTTTGTCACGTGGAGATGCACCCACAAAAAGATGAGCAACCCATAGTTCCTACACCATGGATTATAAAATATGGCTTTTGAAGAAGACGTCCTCCTGTTTTCTCATGTCGTCCGTGTCTGTCACATCCTCAGGCAGCATCTTCACAGGGTGTCCAAACATGAATTCTCTTAAATATTGGACCAATGTGTTTGCGTTGCATGTAAGTGCAGAGATAATCACCAGAGGGCTGAAACTCCCTACAATGACAACAGTATACATTTTAAAGCAGTGCCTCCCAAACCTTTAGGCTTGTGGCCCCCAAATTACAGGTTGTTATGGACATGAACTCTGAGCAGTTCAACAAGTGATTCTTCTTACTCAGATTGTTTATAATCAGGATTTTAAGAGGCCTGAAGTGGTCAGAGTATCCCATATCTGTAAGAGTCTACAGCCATGCTAGCGTCCCTGTGATGCTGTTCTTAGACACAGCGGTGCTTTGAGCTAAATGCTAACATCAGCATGCTGACTTGCTCTCAGTGACCTTGCTAACATACTGATGCTAAGCAAGTGTAATGTTTACCTTGTTCACCATCGTAGTTTTCGGAGTTAGCATGCTAGCATTCGCTAATTAGCACCAAACACAGAATACACCTGAGGCTGATGGGAATGTCAGTAATTATAAACATATTTTTCATAAATAAATAAATTTTAAAAAAAAATAACTTTTGACCTGATGGTGGCGCTAGATGAAAAATTAGATGATCAAAGTCATTACCATTCATCCTCTGCAGACCATGAACGTCTGTAAGAAATGTCATACTTTGGAAATATTTCAGTCTGACGTACAGACCATTCCTAGCGCTACACTGCTAGCGTGGCTGCAAAGCAAGAATTTGAGAAAAGTCAGATAGAAAATAATTATAATTTTGTGCAAAATAAATTTCTGAATCATCAGGTGACCCCTCAGATTTACCTAGGGACCCCACTGGGTTCCTGACCCTCAGGTTGGTAACTATGGTTTAAAAAAGATTATTGAGTAGTTAAATGTTAAATAATTTACACTTAGACAAATCTGATGGTGTTGATTGTTCAGCAAACAGCAAAGAGTCCAACCTCAAGTTAGTCTTTTTTGAGCATTTTATCACGAGAAAGTCTGGAAAGACTTAAAAGAAATGAAAGGAACACAGAAGTTGGAGAGACTTTGACATAAAGAAACTCTTTCCGCATCTAACTAATCAAATGAGAACCGGAGAAAGAGAACCAACCAACCTGGTCGCTCTTGTCCTGATGTGCCTCACTGTTTTGTGAGCAGCTCATTTTGTTACCAGTCCACGGCACGCACCCTCGTCCGCGCACTGCTGGGCTGCTGGTCAGGTTTAGGTTGGCTGCTATAAAACGCACAGAAAGAGAAATAACTTGACTTTACATTCAGTCTTAGTGCCACGACGCTGAAGGTGGGAAGTGACAGAAACAAGCATTTCTCTGTGTCTCCACCCTAAGTGTGTGTGTGTGTGTTGCCATCATCAGTTCATTCACAGCACAGATGGCTCTTTATTGCTCAGGTGGAGGCTGAAAGACTTGCTTATGTTTCCAGGTCCACCCAAGCAATGTGGGTGTGTGTGTGTGAGAGAGAGAGAGAGAAAGAGAGTGAGTGTGTGTCTGTGTGTGTTGATGATTACAGATGCATGTGTTATTCCATGCAGACCCCTTTAAAACATTAACAGGTCATTTTAATACAAATGTCAGCCCTGCACGCTAATAAAATCCTTCCACAGCATCAATAGCTTTCCAGGTAAAATTTTATAGTTATGGTTATAATCTTTCATCTCTTGCTGCTCATATAAAAGCCTTTCATCTATTTTAAAATGACTGGAAAGCTTTCATCATGCTGTCATCTCGGTTGAACACCTCACAGGCAGTAAATCACAGTGGGTCATCAGATTTATGAGCTCTCATGATGAAACTGAAATTGCAAAATACTGAGATCACAGTTTGAAACATGCACACTTCATCCCCCAACACATACATAACATTCGCCAAAGCTGTAATTAAGGACAGACAGTTTCAGAGTTTGATATAATCACCACCTGCTGTGAATCTCAAGGGGAAGTTGCAAAACTGATGTCCATTGTCCTGAACTACTTGGCTCTTCCTCTCTCTTCTTTCTTTATTGCTTAAAAAATTAAAGAGTTATCTCAGATATTCTTGAAGGCTTTTGTTTTGTAGTCTTGCAGGGAAGCACAGAGGAGTTTACGTATCCATACATCCATTAAACAGTTCTCTGCCTTGTCAAAATTGAGGTTTGAAGTGGCCTTGCAGGAGTAAACTCAACGATGTCCTGATGAGGTCTGACTACCTCCTCTCTCCTCTCAGAGTCTCCACCTTTTCCCAGCACCTCCCCCTGCTCTCCTCTCCTCTCCTCTCTCCTTTTCCAACGCTCACTTTCTATCAGGCCCAGTACTCACTTCTACCCCTATGAGATCTCACACCATCTGCCTTCATCCTGAATTCCCTTTCAGGTTCTCCGAGGCGCCGCCCGGCCCTTAAGTCTAATTAGAAGGCAACCGGAGTAAGGAATGCCCCTCAGACTTTCGATGCTCTGCCACCTGCAATCTGTTGCAGGGAAATGGTTATCGGTCGGTTCCCACCAATAGGACCGGGGTCTTGCACATTTAATGAGGCAGCATACAGATTGTCCTTGTTTTCATTTAGATGTCAAATCCTGAGCTCTGACTCCTCTGAATCTTGCAGTTTTTTACTTTGTTTCTCCTGTTATTCACTTATGTAGACAGAATCTTTTTTTGTAAATTAAGATTCAGTGACCAGTATGACAGCATTTACTGTAATATTTAATAGTTCATTGGTATTTCTGATATTTTTGTTTCTGAAAAAGTGTTACTGTAATATTCAAGTCGAATATTTCTTGGAGAAGGAAGACAAAGGCTACAGAGAAGGAGTGGAGCTGGATTTCTGTCTTATTGCAGTACTGTTCTTATATTATTAATATCATATGATTTGGTATTGTATTTTTCCTGTAGAGGAATATTGCTAAATGTAGGTCTATCTATCTCAACCTGAGATGGAGATTATTCACACTTCACATGTTTAAAGAATCCTGTCTAGATTAGTTTTATTTATTATTTATTTCTTTTTTATGTCTTTTTTATGTATTTTTTATGTCTTGCTTTTGTATTGTAATATGAAGCAGTCTTGCTGGTGTGTATTCAGTCAGCATCAATAATATAACTGACATAAACACACACACTTCCACTATCAGTCCATACTCATTAGAAACAACAGAAAGAAAAAAAATGTAATTACCTTTAGCCTTGCAGATAGTGTTGGTTTAAACTGATGAATCTCAGAGGCATATATGTAAAATCCTGACCAAATAAAACAATGGGCTTTTTTCACTATTTTCTAATATAGTATGGTATATAGTAGTATATAGACTATCAATAGAATATAATGACAATAATATATGAGATTAAAAGATAATACAAATTATTGTTAGTTGCAGCCTGCTTAACAAGACAGGAAAGAAGGCAAAACTACTGCTATAAAAAGGTGATCTTTGCTTGTTTTTGTGAAATAATTGTTTTTTCTACTCATATTAAACAATTTGAGAAAGAACACATAAGTTATTGGTTAAATTACTTGTCACAAATCCGTGTCAGGAGGTGCGAGTAGGTATTGTTTGGCTTTAAAGGGTCACGAGACAAAAAAGGTTGAGAAGCAGAATCTTATTAATTTCCATACATTATTTCACCTGATGATGGCGCCAGATACATGAAGAAATAAAAGGAGAGAAGCTGAGCAAAACAGACAACTGTATTTATTATTGTTTCAAGTTATTTACATCTGTTGGATTACAAAATGTGGAATGTGGCCAGAATCAGTGCACATTTCTCTTCCTCGTGTGTTGAAAAGTTTTTTTTTTCTTTTCATTTCTTTTCTTTTCTTGGCACATGTGACTTCATCCGCCTCGCCTGTGTGTTTGGCTTTTGATTACAGTGCAGGTGCCTTCTGTATCTGGACAATGTGCTTTGTGAGTGCTCAATTTAGGCAGTGATTTGCTTTCTTAATCGCTGTAAATCACAAATAGAAACAACCTACGACCGAGGAATGTAAAACAGAATCACCAGCAATAATGCCACAAAAAATGCTGCGTATGAAAGTGAGATTTAGCTGCTTCCCGGATGAATTCACAGAACAACACACAAGGGTCTGCTCTGCTGCTTCCTTTATCTTCAGATGAAGCAGCACATCTGATGCTTCACAGACTTTTATAAAAGATTCACCACACCTGAAAACAATGGGCCTGCTGTGCTGCATCCAAACCTAACATAACAAACACTGTTTTTGTGAATTCTCAAAGTGCAATATCTAAAAGAAACATGTTTCAAAGAAGAACCAAACTGTTATAGTGAGGGGGGGGGGGGGGGGGGGGCGATGAATACAAAAAAATTAACAAAAAAAAAAAAAGTATGAAACAAGAAAAAGCGGGGGCCCGAAACCAAA
>JAVQJD010053639.1:0-40232 GCA_036023655.1 Nannoperca australis | reverse complement strand
CACACACACACACACACAACTATACATAGTATTGTATTTACAAAACACAAGATCAGTGTATAAAATGCGATGCATTGTTACAGATTAATATGAAATAGTTATAAGATTAGTTCATCATATTAATACTTCAACAATAGTGATTCAATATGATTTCATAACATACTCATATAAAACTGACAGGGGCCAGTCTGCATAATCAGTTCTTTTACTTTAGATACTTCAAGTACATTTTGTTGCAGATATCTACTGTAAAATGAAATATAATAATAAATGGTTTGAATACTTCTTCCAACACCAACTGTTACATGTAATAGCACACATAACACAAGACATTGTATTAAGACCATTTGTGCTTTTATTTTGAAGTGGTATTAGTTACTAAATCCTTACTTCAAAAACATAGGCTACAGAGTTAAGAGACATGACATGCATATCATAATATCAACACCAGTTTATTCACTATTTTCAAAGTAAATTATATAAATGGCTTGTGTTTCACCACACAGTGTAGCAGAAATCTTTTACTTCATACTTCACTCAGGATGCCCGCAGCCATACTGATCTGCTACTCCTGTTAGTCCACGCTCTCTCTGCATGTCTGTGCCTGTACATGCATGTGACTTTCTGACTATGTGGGGTTTCCATGCACACTTGCACTGCATGTGGTTAACGCTTAAGTGTATGTGCTATTATGTCCTGCTGCCAGGTCTGGATGCCCCCCTGCATCAGTACTCGGTCTCGGAGTGGAATTTGTCGGGTCTGGATCTGCTCCAGCTGACCTCTCAGGACCTAGAAAATTTGGGAGTACATAAGATCGGACACCAGGAGCTCATACTGGAGGCTGTGGAGAAACTCTGCTCTCTGGTGAGAGAGGGAAGGAGGGTGATCAAGTTTGTTTGTGTACAGTATGTGTCCATAGCAGTGCTCTGTGTATCCAAGGCTGTGTGCTGTGCGTGTTGTGGAGCCTGTGTTCCAGGTATTAACTGAGCATCCAGCTCCTTTGCTTGCTGTGGTGCCGTGTACCATATGTTCTGATATTAAAGCACAGAGGTGTTATTTTTTCCACCATTTCACAGTTTTTAGACCCTGCGTTGTTTGCACAGTGGAACCAGCAGCTGTTTGACAATCTTTTGCAAATCCAGCCAGAATACACTGCTCTTATTGCCATACAAGTCCTGCTTTGACTGAAGTACACGCAGAGCCTTTAGCAACATGCAGCAGGTTTCAGTTCATTTACCCACCACTTTTAATCAAAATCCCCCTAGTCAAGCATATCATAATAAAATAGTTACTGTTACTCTATTTTTTATAGCTAACATCAAAGGTCATGCTTCAACTGTAAATAAAGCAGATTTATAATACAAAAGCTAACTCCTTGCAATTTTCTGGAAAAAGGTTTTCAGTCAGCTAAAAAACACTTCTGCCTCCCCTTTGATTTTCTATCCAGTTTTTTTCTTCTTCTGCTGCCTAATTAATTTTACTCCCTTTCCTAATTTTGAGAGGGAGTTTTAGGACACTTAAATAGTCATGTTGGTGTGTGTGGGGGGGTGTTTGTGTGTTTCCAGAATGGCCTTTGTTTCATTGGGAGGACTAATTGAGCAGGGCAGTAACAGGCAAGGTTCCAGCTCTGGTGGTGTAACAGCCTGTGAACAGCTCAGGCTCTTTAAACCGCTTGCTGTCGACTTGTTGAAATAAACGTAATGCTGATTGAAATAGTCATTAGGAGTTAACCCCACAGTCAGTATGAATGAGTGTAGTAAAAGCTTCACATAAGTACAATTGTAAGAAATTGTTTAACAGATTAGAACCCACACAGATGTTAAAATTGTTACCTTGAATACAGTGTGTGTGTGTGTGTGTGTGTGTGTGTGTGTGTGTGTGTGTGTGTATGCCTCTTTTCCATCTCTGAGAAGTGCAAACACTGTGCTCATTCATAAAAACAACCATCCGACGCTCACATGGAACAGACCAAACACATTTGAGAACACGGTTACATAATTAACTACAATGTTCAGAAGGCCATGAAATATTCATGGCCACTTGTTGGCAGAGGATTTTTCCAGCTGGTTGATGTGAAACAAAAAAAAAAGCCTGACTGTTCCGAACCGATTGACCACCGGTGAGTGGGTCACGACAATAACCTGCTCCTTCTTCACTGGTTGTAAAGAGTCACGTCCCACACAGCTGCGAGGGAAACTGGGATGATGGGTGTTGGAGAGAGAGGCTCTGTCTTGTTCTGAGGGGCATTTATTTTATCCCTCACTACTGTTTGATGTGGTAGCTTTGGTTGATTTGTATTGTTAGAGGAAGAAGAAAGGAAGTAAGTGATTATTCACTGATACTGCACTTTCTGCAATTCTTAAAAAAATGTTTTGACAATAAGTACATTTTCTTGACATGACATAATAGGGTATATATCATTTTTACAGCTCGCAAAGAGAAGAGGATCTCAGAAGAGGAAATTACACTCATTTCTCCACCAATAGTAGACCGTGATACATCAAGAAATACTGTAATATGAGTAAGGTGCACAGCGTTGACTCTATAGTAACCCTCTCATGCTCTTAATTAAACATACATTTCAGTCACTGTCATGATTGTTTTCTCTATCCTTTACAAATCCCTGAGTTATGTTGAAGTGGCATTCTGTGATGTTTTTCTCTCTTCTCATTTGTGGCATTTTACGGCTTAATTTAAAAGTGGACAGTAGAGAGGTAGAGGGGGATTGACATGCAACATAAGTCCCCTGCCCGAATAAAACCAGGGATGTTGCGATTACAGTTTGTGAAATGAGTCATAAACAGTAGCCTAATGCATTTGACATCACAGGTTGATTATGAATAACAGTGTGAGAGTATTTCAGGAGTGGAGTGTGGACCTTTAACCAGCTGTCACATGTGTGTGTTTGGTGTGTGCATGCTCTCCAGACATATGGGATAGGTGGTGAGAACCTACGCAGTCTGACTGAGAAGCTGCGTGCTGTTGCCCACACCCTCCAGACGGGCATCCAGGGCCGCTGGCGCCTCAAAACGTCTGATGGATGCAGCACCACCAAGCTGACTGCTGGCGTTCTGCAGGTGGTAGTGGAGCTCATCTCCTCTGCCAAAGCACTCTTCTCTTTGCTCAACAGGTTTGTAAAGAGGGAGTTATCTAACCGTTATGTATACAGTACTCGAAATTCTATTTTATTCTGCAGTTATTTTTTTCTCAGAGAAACTGTTTTCTGCTGTGTCTTCTAAATAGTTCTGGCTGTAGTTTTTGTTGCTGTAGATTTTCTGTAAAATCGATGGCCTGCGTTATAATCATTCAGAGGTGTTGCCTTTATATGGGAAGGTTTTGGTGTATGCGCTGACTTTCTGTTTACCTGTTGTGCCTTGTTAAGAAAGCAGACACCTGTTCCTTAAAAGTTCAGCCGTCTCTGGCTGCTCTCTTTCGTTTTCTTTGTTTGACTTTCTAAGATCCCTAATTTGTCTTTGTTCCTTTTATATAGCAGTGAAATGAAATCATTGTGCTTGCTTGCAGTAAGCCCCTCTAGTCTTTATCCAGCCTTATTTGAAATATTATCCCTGTCTTTCAAGGTATCAGTTTTTCCAGCTCAGTGGATACACCACCTGCAAGGACATATTCACACACTGCAGAGAGCTGGGAGACATCGTTCACAAGGTTGGTCCATTTATGACTTTTAGCAGTTAAGTGCATAAAACCCTAGTTTGACTTATAGTGACTCATAATCTGTCCATCAAATGGGTGTCTTTATCAGCCAAATCTAAAACTCTGCTATGCAAACTGAATGGCTAGTATACTTTACTACACATATGTTCATGAAAACATGAGGTATTATCTTAAGAGGAACCACAGACAGGTAAGCCATGTCCCTTTGTCATGCACACTAAACTTCCAAAGAGGAACTGAAACCTATTGTGTGGTCAGCAATTTCTTTATAAAATCAACCCCCTAAAAGAAGCGAGAAAAATAGAAGCACAAACACCCCCCTGTTCCTCGGCTTAGCTTGAGTAATGAATTCTTTATCTTTACATTCCTGGCATATTTGGTGGCGGCTGTGCCTTGAAGAAGCTTAGGTTGTAAGGATTTCCAGAGAAAAAGGGCTGGATATTCTTTGTGTTTGCTTCTTGATGGTAGTTTGAAATGTTTGAAAGAAGTGGGTGGAGAAGTAATATTCATAACTTGATGAATGTAAAGTGGGCAAAAAGTGTTCACAGGTAGCAGAAGGAACAGGCCTGGATATGTTGTAGTAGCCAAGGGGAGGGAGGGAGGGAGGAAGGGAAGGCAGAGAAAGGAGGAGGAGACTGAGCGAGGGCTCCTGGGGAAGAGCATGTCGCTGAATGAACAGCAGAGAGCAACAGGCAGAGAGAGACTGTTAAGTCTGAAAGGACGCTGTGGTGACATTAGAGACAAATAGCCAAACAGAATTGAAGCAGACAGGAAGAAGACGAGAGTAAAGAAGAGAAGAAGAGAGTGCTACAGAGATAGTGGCAGAATGAGAGATAATTAGAGGGAGGTAAGAACACAGAGGTGCAGAGAAGCTGTGGGTGAAAGAGGAGGCTCAGTATTTAGAGAAGTTTATATATAGCCCCTCTATAGCCAGCTCTGGACGCCTGCCCGGCACAACAGGTACAGTTCTTACCTCCTTGATTGGATTATTCTCCACAAAGGGGATTTGCTGCTTTTGCACTTTGCCTGACTGCTTAAAATGGCTCAAGCCTACACTTATATACATTAAGTTTATGTTTTGCTTGCTGGTTACAATTTAACATTGAAAATCATTCTGTGTAGATTAGTTTTTTGGGGGAAATGCTCTGTTTGCTTTAAGAGGTTGATGATAATGTTAGAGATCTATACCAACAATATAAGGCTGGTCTGGACCAGATTTAGCAGTTTTATATCTGTAGCCATTCAGTTCTAATGAGCCTGCGGGACTTTCAGAGAGTGATTGAGCTTGTTGACGCTGATAGAATGTTTTTGCCAGTGCGCGGCGAATCGGATTTAGTCCCATTGACTGTTGTCATTCATGGCACTAAGTCAGTGATTAGTAAATCAAAACCTTTACTGTTTTTGTCGTCCGCTCCTCTCAGAGGTTGATCATCATTTAGTAACCGTCTGGCCATTGTTTGCTCAGTTCCTGTTTTTGAACTTTGGGCGCATTTTTGTGTTTGTGCATGCAGGTGTTTTAAAGGTAAGAATTATTCTCCATAAAGAAGTAGTTTTGTACCAAGAACATTTTGTCCTGCGAGTTTGTGTTGACATTTCTTACCAAATTTATAAAATTCAGCATTTCATGGGTTGAATATCTGCTGGCCCTAAACCTGTGAGGACAATGCTGACATAGAGTCAACCGGTTGGGACCTATCTGCATCATGAAAAAATGAAAATAAGTTGTTGCTCATTGCATTTTTTTACAATTGTTGGAAGAGAGAGTTCTAGCTGACTTTGAGGGTGGATTTATACTTTAATTAAAAGAGATAAAAAATAGAAAGTGAGCTGAAAGGTCAGTTTTGGCTGAGAAGGCCCCACAACCTGTTTAACAAACAAGAGAAAATGAGAAATCTCATCCCTGTGGGTTCAGGCTTCATCTGTCAGTTCAACTGTCATCACAGCCTTATTAACCTGCAGGCACAAGCTTTGTGGAAGAACACGTTGATTTACAAACACTTTTACCATGTACTCTACAACTTAGTTCCATAAACTTGTGTATGTATATCTATACCACAGCGATCACATTAGAAGTGTAGCACTTACTGTACCATTGCATTCATACAGACTAAGATGGCCGTGGATTAATTTAAATTTCCTAATTTGGCCAGTGTCAAGCCCCTCTGGGATGTTTGACGTGCTGTCAGGAGGCCGTGACTTCATCATGATGTCCTGTTTTTTTTTTGAGAACGGCTTCCACAGAAGCTGCACCACATCCTTCACACCAAAGAAAGGACTTTTAGATCATGTTTGCCTGTGTGCAGTGCACAGTGTTTGTGTGTTTCTTCTCGCACCCTGAGGGCGCTCAAGGTCAGTAGTCAGCTGGTGTTGTTGGGATCCCAAATTGGAGTTGTCAAGTTGCACACACTCAGTCTCCCTTTTAACCAGTTAGTTGCAAGTAGCAAAGTCCAGAAGAGTGAGAGACAGGGAGAAAAAAAAGAAAGAAAGAGGGCTCTGTGAAATTTGAACTGGGATATGAGAGCAAAATTGCATTTGCAAACATTACATTAAGGTAAGTGAGATTTATCGTAACTCTAAAAAATAAGAACATTCCTGTTGTAAAATCTTTAGAAGGTGTTATTTACATAAGAACCATCACCTGGACATATAACTCATAGCTATTTTAATGTTTAACTTACACTTGAAGAGCTAGGAGCTACATACAAATCTATGTTGCTTTGTTTAAAAGGTGACATTTTGTTTATGTAATCCTTTTCTTTAACCGGGAAGATAACATAATAGAAAACAACATTGTTGCTTAATGAGCAATGATCAACATCCCCCTGCTATTGGAGTATTCATTTAGAGCTCAGGATGGAGGAAAATATAAGCGGTCTTAATATAGACAGGAGAGAATATCAAGGGGACTGCACAAAAAAATGAATCAAGAAAAGGCATCACCTATGTGAGCTGTCAGAAGTGAAGGACTATAACTATTAGAGAACATGGACAGGAAGGGAAGAGGAAAGAGGTCATAGGATTTGGATGGATAAGTGAGCAGCAGATGTAAAAGAGATCTAACATAGCGATGTCTTTTTATAGCAACTCTGTGAACTGGTGGCAAATAGAATATAACATAACTAGAATATCTACTGGTGAAGTCCAAGTTTGTAAACATCCACGTAGAGACAGACAGAACATGACGGGGCTCGTCTTGACAAGGCTTTTGATTTGTAATGCTTTGATATATTGTATTTGTGTACGACGTTGCAGAAGGAAAAGGTCGGAATCTGTTGAGTTTGTGCATTATTGCATAATTATTGCATCTTTCTAGTTTGAGCCTTTTTGTATATGTGTGCCCATGCATGCCTGTGTTCATTCTTGTTGTCTGCTTTTGTAGGACTGTTACACCCACATAATAGCTTGTCTTTGTTTTCTTAGACAACTATAGAGAGAACAGCTTTCAGGCACAGAGCGCTGCTGTAAAGTCAGCTCACCGCCTGATCAAGCCACACACCGTGCTTCCCAGTACAACACAACACATCACAACACAAGAGCTTTCTTCGTATCAAGGGAAGTAGTGCAGCAGAAGGCAGTGAAATTAATACTTCTCACCCTTTATGACAATGCTGCAAATCAATGACGTCGTTTAACAAAAGGGTGAAGACCTGAAAGATTTCTCTCTTTTTTTCCACACAGTTTCTGTTAAGATAACTTGTAACTTGCAGCTCATTCTGCATGGGATTGTTTATAATTTATTGATGGTCTACAGTACAATTGTGGCTAATATGTAACTACTGTAGCTACAATGAAGAATGAAAGGTCAATCCTAAGTGTCTGTGTGTGGCTTTAACTTTTGTGCTGTTGTTTGGGCCCAGAGCTGCTCAAAAAGGGTCCAATGAAACAATGAAATGTGTTTTTTGTCCTTGATAGTATTTTAGGAATTGGCAGTTACTGTATAAGGGGCATATTTTGGTGCCACACTTACAATCGAAAAGACACTAAAAAGCCAGAGCAGCATTGGTCTGAATGCTATGTGACCTTGGACCCTTTGTTCTGCTTTAGTTGATGGAGAACTGAAAGTGGTTCACCTCTGCCGTAAATATACTGCTAGATGTGACTGTTTATAAATCGTGTGTAGCAAAACTTGAAGGGTTCCTATAAAGAAAGTAGCAGGGTTTTTTTAAGTGAAGCATTTTTAGTTAACATCTTATTTAGAGAGAAATGAATAAAAGGGCATGCGAGTGGAGCGTGAACATGCTGGAGGCTTTCCTCACTTGTCCTCTTGTCTCCTCTCCTCTTAACTCCTTCTTCTCTCCTCATGTGTCTCTGCCTTGTGACTTCGGCAAAGGCAGCAAATGCATGTGTGCGTGCAAATGAATTGCAATCAAATAGATATTTTAAAAGCTATGGGAATATGTTAACAGGTATTTTGTGGTTGAGCAAAACAATGTATTTTTCCCATAGTTTGAGATGTTTTTGGACATGCTTGACTTTAGTTAACTAGCAAATTCAATTAAGTCAAAAGGTGACGATATGTGCATGTATTTGTGGTTGTTGGCATGTGGACACAATGTGTGTCACAATGTGTCTTTGTGTGTCTAGAAGTCATTGTTACAGAAGAACCAGCAGTAAAAACTGTGGGTTTGTGGACTGTGCACTTGGTTTTTTCCACCACACCCTCCTGATGTTACATCAGTTTCAGGGCAGAAGTGTACCTGTCGGGGTCGCCCACCTCACACACTGTCTAAAAAAAAATGGTGGGATGCTAGAAAGAAAGAGGTGTTACTAACAAAGCGAAGGCAGAAGTGATTGTTTGTGGGAGGTGGTGGCAACGAAATTTTAACCTCAGCCACTATTTCCACTACTTCCACTTCTACATCACACTTACAACATAGATCTGGCTCAAGAGAGTTGCTGTCCTGGGTTGTTGTTTCAGCGTAACCGTAAATCCTGTCCATATCTTGCTTACCCTTGCAGTCTCCCCTGGTCCTACAGCCGTTAAACAACATACATTTTTACTTACCTAATGGATCAGGTTTTCCACAAAATTATGTTACATCAGTGACTACAAAGTATATTAAATGTTTTTAGTCATGCTAGTGACGTGGCTATAGGGTTGGCAAAATCATTCTGTTGGTCGGGCAACCTGCCGCTTTGGTCCAGACATGGACTATTGAAAGCATTGCTGGGCTTCATTAAAATCTTCTACAGACATTCATGGTCTCCAGAGGATGAAGCCTGCTGGTTTTGATGATCCTCTGACTTTTCCTCTAGATACATATCCAGCTGTGAGTTAAATGTGTCAGCAACAACTGTAAGATGGATTGCTATAAAATGTTGTACTGTCGTTCATGGTCCCCTCAGGATGTATTGTAATAACTTTTAATTTGTCCAATACTTAAAGCAGTTGTACTTGTATTTAGTGCTAATTAGAAACTGTTACCATGCTAACACACTAAACTAAGATGGTGAACATGGTAAACATTATATCTACTAAACATGTTAGTGTTGCCATAGTGAACATGTTAGCATGTTTGTTTGTTTCAAAGCATCACTGTGTCTTAAGTCTCGCAGAGCTGCTAGCATGGCTATAGACTCCTTGACTTGTTTTAAACCTCTTTCTGGTGGTATGATCATGGCACAAACTCATCTTATTGGCTAAAATTAACCCTAAATCTATTTTGAGATGTATTTATCCAGCTCTGTTTGCACTAATAATATGTTGTCGGTAACGTTAGCAGCTGGCTCTGAGGAAGATTACTTCAGTCCCTGTGTATTTTTAAATCAAGTTGCTTGTTGATGTTCTGTTTTAAATGTCTGTCCTCAATTAAAGGTTTTTCTGTTGCTTTGAATGCACTAATTTACTAACTTACTTAACATTAGTCACTTTAGCATACAGTCCAAGTGCCATGACAGGACTACTTTGTTCTTGTAGGGACCTAAATAATGACATCTTTAGTTTTTTATACACGTCCTTCAGTGGTATGTTGTGGTTTAAATCAATATATTACAGGTTCTGCATCTCCTAAGTATCCATACTTAAATGTCTGAAGGGAATAGCAACACACACACAACAAACACCAAGCAGACAAGTTGAACTGACCAGCAATCATGACAGCAGTCTCTCCTAGTCTTACCCCTCCCTGCAGCCATGTGTCACAGCCCATAATTAGCACAGAAATCCAACCGTGTTCCGCTGATTCCTTGTTACATATCAGAGGGGTTAGTTTCCCCTTACAATCCTTTGTGTAACTTATCACATCATCAGGTGTTGCAAATGAGCTTAGGCAGTAATGGTATGTGGCATACGTCTATTCAATAAATGTTCTCTGCTGTGTAAACATCTCTTCTCTTTTAACCTCTCATCATCCTCCTTCATTCAAGGCCTCATCTTAATTCCATCTGCTCCAAGCCCAAATTATAGTAATGCATGTGCAGGCATTATCAACACCTTCGTCCCAACCAGAAATTAAGCCGTTTAGTTACACTGTACTGATTATAGTACTGTAATTGTGACACTGACCACTGACTCCGTGTGTGTGTGTGTGTATGTGTGTGTGTGTGTGTGCGTGCGCATGTATGTGTACACTTGCACTATGTTACATAAAGTGTACACACGTGTGTGCTTGTGGGGATTAGTTTGAACCCTTGGATTAAGTAGACATTACACACTGCTAAAGGGATTGCCCAGCTGCTGTGCTGCAAATTTTATAGAATATGTGTCATGCTTTATGTCTTTTTGTAAATGTATGCAAGAACACTGCCACCGATAAAATCCAGTTAAATTAAAGTTTGCAGCGATGGCTCTCTTGCCACTGGATACTGTTGGCCTTTGTCTTCCTGACTCATGCTGTGAAGAGGAAATGGGACATGAGCTTTGAGTCAGATTGTCCCATTTCCACAAATCAATATCAGCATTACAAAGGCTGTCATTTTGGTACTTTTCTTTGTGAAACTGTTGATGCAGATGGAACTCATGTCATGTTGTTTCATTCATCCAACAGGACACCAAAGTCTATGAAAAGGAAAAGGACATCATCTCTGTGGTAAGTGGGCAGAGTATTTGTATATTTTTTCCTTCTGTACTATCTATAAGGAATTTCAGTAGTTTTTCCTTTTATTTTTATACAGATCGGATGAGATATTCTCGATAGTAAATGTGGTGGTGATTTGTTTCATCCTCTAGTGCCGTCAGTTGGTGGCGTTGTGTGATGAGATCCTGAAGTCCAGCCCTGATGCGCTTCTTGCCCACACTGCTCAGCTCGAGAGTGTAGACTTAGTGCCTGTGTCACCTGGTGATCAGCTGGTAAGGCTTCTTTAAAAAATATATATTTTTTAATGTCTGAGCAGATATAAAATTGCAAACACTTCTACTGTACTGTGTATTGTAGCATACACAGTAACTGCACCAAATATAAGACATTGAACATGCTGTATGAAAGTTCTACTCTCTGACACAGAAATAGTACAAAATAAAAGATCTTAGGTTTTCCAAATGTGATCCGGGGGCCTCTAGAAGTCCTTTGGTATATGATGTATAGTAGTATAGCTAGTTATTGGAGTTATTCCACAAGAAAAAATTATATCATCTTTGTCTTTGGGAAATTGTTGGGACTTTTTTTTTTTACTGTTTTCTTACATTTTGTAAACAAAATGGATTAATCAAGAGAATAATCAATAACAAAAACCATCATGAATCATTGGTTTACTAGTATTATCTCAATATACTGTATACAGTATCTATTCCTAAACAAATAAATAAACTAGCTGCTGACTCAAACCCTTCCAATAAGAGTGATATGAAACTGTTTTTGAAACCGTAAACCAAGGTCATTATTTAGTGTTTATTGCATCTGGTGATTGTTTACACTGTCAGCTCTGTTGAACCATTTCTCTTTTTGAAAAAGTATTTCCTGGCCATCTTTGGATGTGTTTTTTTTCTCTTTCTGTTCATCATCTGTGCAGCATCTTACCATCTCATTATTACCATATGTCTCTCACTGTTTTATCGCTTCACCAGATTCTCGACAGTCAACTCTTATTCTGTGTCTTATTTTCTTTCACTCTCTCTCTCTACGTCCTTTTCAGTATTCATTTTCTGCCTTCATCATTTGCCTGGAGTTTTCCATCATCATTTGGTTCCACTCATCACTTCTTTCATCTAACTCAAGGTTCGCCCTGGACCCACTTCTGTTCTTTTTATTCGCTCCAAAACCTTCTCTCACATCTAGTTGTTCATAAACAACTTTCTCTTCATGCCTATTTTCTTCTCTTAATGCCTTAGCCTTCAGCCTGTATATTGAGTACAACAATAATAGCTCTCCTGCCTGTTATCTACATCATCCAGTGTCCTCTTTGTTCATTTCTAGGGAGCAATTTTTTTAATTCCCCCCCTTTTTGTAGAAGATAATAGCAGTCCCATTTCCTTGTGCTCGCTTGCTCGCCTAATTAGCCTTCCTCATCTCCAGTGTGTTGTCTTAAAAGCAAATATGCCCATTTTGTAGCCTCCTTTATCACCTCTGACGCCATAGACAAGCATACATTTTGGTTGTGTTTGTGTCAATGCATAATTATGTGTCTCTGGGTGGCTATAGATGTGTAAATGGACTGGAGTTTAGCTAAGCTGTTTGGGGGTAATTCCTCACAATGTTTCTACAGTGGAACAAGATAATTTTTACAAATGTGCTCAACAACTAGCAACTGAGCCTGATTTTCCTCGGCTGACAGAGAAAAATGGATTGGAACGCATTTCATAATGAGGTCTGCCCTCTAAATAATTAAAAGTAATGGGATCTAAAGACAGAAATAAAGGGAAGTGAGAGACTGGAAGGATTATAATTACCATGTACCGAATGTACAAAACGCTTGCTCAATTCATAAAGTAAATGTAAAAGAAAAAACTAGCATTTTCCTCTTTCATTTAAGAAGAGGTCACAAAGGAGAAGGTGGAGATAAGGAGAAGATATGCAAAATGACTTTAAAACTTTGACACCATTCAGTTGTGGTCTGTATCACAAAGATGTCTGCAATGGTTTGTACATGCAGTGTTGGAACATGACTAACAAAATAGTGACTCAGCTGATATCTTTATGCAATGCTGGTAAGTGTCTCAGTGTCAAGCACAGAAAGTGATGTTCTTTATGTTTACATGACAGAATAAAAGCCTTGTGTTTGCACTTAAGAGAAAAACAACTGGGTAGTTAGCATAGCCGATGTCTTATTACATTATATGGTTGTGAAGTTATCTCTAGGAAATGCAATGTCAAAACCCTGCAGATTATTGCCAAGTATGTCATCAAAATCCTTACACAAATTACTGATACTGTGGCAATTATTTACTTTAACGTATTTTGCATTTGTAAGAACTTAGTAGACATTTAATAAATGGTTTCTAATACAGTATAATGTAGTTTGCAGCTATAAAGACATTTTTACATGTTCATTAATGCATTCTATGAAGACACATTTTATATTACTACAGCTATGTTTCACTACATTGTTATTCATCGTCAGTTTTTACACCTGTCTCCATGTATATTTGCTTACAACTTCATTATAGTGTGTTTAAAAAATAAATAAAAATATTAGAGTATATATTGCCAGGGGTTTAAGTAAAGTGTTACCATTACCATTTTAGGGGCAGCTGTGTGTAAGATGCTTTAACTTCATGACATTATGAGGTTTACATTTGAATTGTGTAGCTACAGCTATACATATTATATATCTAACTATTAATCAAGATAAGTTGATAATTGTGAATCTATCAACGTATATGTAAGATCAGTTTGTTAGGCTCTGCTCTTTTCAGTTTAAAGTTTAAATCCATCCATGTGTCTGCTGTGTCATGTGATATGTTTGATTATGTGATCTGGGCTTTCTGGGGTGTGATTAGTTGGCTGTGCCCATGCCCATCATGACTTGAAATAATCAATCAAGGCAGGCTGACGAGTAATTACAGGCTGAGCCATTGATAGATTTAGAGACAGACATCAATATCTCCACAGACAGACAGACTAATAGTGATAACAGTAACAAGATAGAGCAATGTTTATGAGTCCATTATGGTGAATTATTTTGACTCGGTGATGTGCAAAATAGAAGGTGCACATTTGCTAGTATTGGCAGGTTTATCAATCTGAAATGCATTTAACATCTCTCTGTTTCTCTCTCTTAGGGGATTGAGATAACGTCCACTAGCTCCAGTAATCACTACGTGACCGGAACTGCTGCTGAGGTCAGACTCTCATTTATTTTCCTGTTTCTCTGTTGACTCAGCCCACAAACCACGCAGGGTTAACTGTCTCTGCCATCTCAGTGCTCTTAACCAGTCCTCTGAAGAGCAGCGTGACTCAAACCTCCTCTTAAGCTGCAGACCAAAAGGTTAACCTCAGCTACAGTTTGTCTTTTTGAAAGAGCCCCATGAAAAGAGCTCGGGGTTACTGAGTGTAGTGCCTTACAGTGTTTCATTTCTTAACCGGTTCTGTCTTGTTAAAAAGTGCGCTGACATGTCAGAGTGTTAACAGGCAACAAGCTGTGACACTGTGGCTCAGGTCTGTCGCATATATAACACTTTTACACTTCCCACATTGGAAGGTTTTGATCAGTTAAACACAGATATTGCACGTAACTTTCTGGGTCTCTCATCTAGAAGCAACTGTAGGTATATCTAAAGTTTCAGTTTTCCTTTTTCTGGCTCAAAATACATCAACTCTCTTCTATATTTGTAACAATAAATATCACTTAATTGTTGTTTTCAGTGGCAATAGATAGCAATGTATACAATTATGTATTTTCAACTATGGAGTCTTGAAGTATGGGATTTTAATTTGGATTCATTTATTATGGAAGCATGAGCTCTGGACTAGGCAGAAATCCCCTTGGAAGTACATTTGTGTGACACATTATTTTTAGCTGTTGGCTTATCTTTCTTTGCCTCACTGCTTTGAATCTGAGCCCTTGTGGTGCAGATACTTTGTATTTATTAATCTCTACTTGAGGCTGCAAACTGCATGCAAACAAAGACACATCTTGCCTATCAGTACCTGCCACATCCTGTGTATATCTGTTTGCGTATTAGTTGCAATAGTCATGTGCCGTGTTTTATATTTCTAATTAATAGGGTATCCATCCATTTTGATAGTCACACCTATAGCAGCTGATTATTACACTGGACAGAACCACAGGGAAATTGCATACATTGTTTTTGTTACATTAAAAGTGGTGCATTGCCCTCATTTTCTGGGAAAGCCAAAGATCCGTTGGGGCTTCAGGGGGCTTATAAAATAAAATCGAGAGCGATGGAGGGATGGAGTGTTTATCAGCCAGAATGATGGGGGCTTGTAAAAATGAGTGTGAGGGTAGCTCTCCTGTGGGACAGAAAGATGGAGATGCTATTTTTTCTTAATGTCAACAACAAAGTATGATTGACTACTCTACTGCCACAGTCACATCACTATGGCTGACTGCTAATATAAGACGTGACCACTGCCCACACACACACACACACACACAAACACACACACACACACCCTTTTAGCGTGTCATCTGAAGATTTCCTCAGGAATTTCTTAATATATGTTTTAGTACTCTCAGATTTTGCCATGCCATGGTAGCTATTCCTTTTAATGATTCTAGAAGTTTTAGATTGCAGGCAATGCTGAATTCTAGAGATGATGTTTGCATCAGTATGATTAAGTTTTCTATGTTTTCAAGAATAAGTTCTTGATTTGTCAGGTTTATAGTTCAGTGTCATCAAAATGACACTCATATACTGTGTGTAACGCTGGTTGATAAAAAAGCCCTCATACCTAAAAAAAAAAGACTCAAAAATGTACAGACCTGTTCACTCATTGCAGGTCACAGTAGGTAAGAGGATCATTTGTCCCTAAAAAAATTGAAAATAGTATCAAGTATCAAGTTACATTGAACAAAATTCAGGTGGGTTTTATTTATTAGGAGTTCTTGTTTGTGTTTGTCTCTCGTCTTGTAGCCTTCAGCTGATGTCTATTTGAAGATCTTGTCTGGTGATGAAGTGATTCAAGTCAACGACCAGATAGTGGTGAGTGTTAATAGTGATAATATATACAATATGTACACACAAGTACATATGTATGTTGCACTGCTCCATTGCATTCCATTGACCAACGCATGGTCCTCTCAGTCTTAGGCTTTATGCCAGAATGAGCTGTGAATTTTCTCAGCTCCAAAGTGATTGAGAGAATCCTCTGTACATTTACTGTTGCTGAAAAGTGCTTCAGTGTCTGAAACAATAACCTTCATACTGGAATAATCATCTGTTTTGCTGCATCAGGTGGGCTGGAGCAGAGATAACCTTGTGAAGAAGCTGCGAGAGAATCCCAAGGGAGTCACTCTGGTCCTGAAGAAGATTCCAGAGTCAGTGCAACGCAGAGAACCAGTCCAGCTCTCCTTCACACAGGTCAGGGATCATCAAAGTCTTCCTCTACGTATCTCATTTTGACATGACATGTTGAAAAACTGTGTGTATCATCATTGTATACCAGTATACCAAATTACTAATTGAAAGCTCAATTTGGAAACTATCTAAACGTTTGTGAAGCCATTAGAAGAAACCACAAGCCATCAGTGTTATTATTGCACTCATACAATTTTCATTTCACCACTTTCAGTTCAGAATAATTACATCCAGGGGTGAAACATCCTTCAGGAACTGTATTTCCCATGCGTCAAGAGAACATGAACCTTCCCTTTACCGAGAATCCCCTCTCAGATTTCCATTTAACATCACTTGGGATCCGTTTCCATAAACACGCTCTCAGTAGTCACTGTGCAGACTGTTGTTTTGTCTTTGAACTACACACTGAATCACACAGCATTCTGTGCATTTCACACCCCCTTGTGACCATTTCCATGTAAATCTCAGATCTAGCTGCCGCCGTAGGGTGAGGAAACACACATAAGGAGATGTGAATCAGCTGCGTGTATCAGGTCCTTATTGCCCTCACTGGATGCCCTGCTTTTAGCGAAGTTCCACAGGCTGTGTGTGTGTGTGTGTGTGTGTGTGTGTGTGTGTGTTGTTGTCTCATCTGCTAAACCACAGATCACGGATGGAGATTTTAGAAGGCTGCCATTACAGTCCACATGACACCCGCCTCCTTACCCCTCCACTAACCCCTAAATACACACACAAACACGCACAGTTACTTTAGTGCACAAACTCACATGCTTGTGTTTCTTTTCAGCAGGACGAAGAGCAGAAACAAGAGGCATCAGAGGAGGACGAGGAGGGGAATCCAAGGCACTCTATATTTGAGAGGGTAGCAGCTTCTGTCAGGTCCCTGTCTTTTAGGTGAGAGCATGAACTGCTTTACTTCGATTAATGAGCTTTTCTTGTTAATAGTCATGTCTGTATTAGGTCATTGTGAGCAATACTGGATTTTAATCTTTGTCAGGTATTTAATTCAGTGGATAACCAAAAAACTTCCCATCCAGGTTATTTTATGCATAAAAAGTTTCTCAATTGATTTTTCCTGAAATTGTACTCTGTATCAAGATATATATGTATTGTGATATAAAATTACATCCTGGAAACGGTTCGGATTTAGTGGTGAATCTGGATTGTTTCCGATGTTTAAATCAAGGGAACCTGAACCTTCCCTTTATGAGAATCCCTCGTTTTCTGCCTTTTAAGTGAGAGTATACATTTGCTTTTTTGCTAAATTAGCTTTATTTGAAATTTGCTTTAATTAGTTGTCTTTTAGGGGAGAGCATAAATCACTTGTGCTCATCCAAAGAAAGTCATTATATAGAGCTGAATGATTCTTAAAACCAAACTACATTAATGTATCATACTTATCAGGTACCACACTAGCGCTATTGCTCCACGTTTTGTTTATATTTTGTGCATGTATTCAGGAGATATGATATACATTCCTGCCAATGGTTTCACTCAATTCCACTGACCAACAGGTGGCGGTAATGTGCCAAGCATTGTAGCAAAATGCAGGAAAGAAGAAGACAAACATATAAACAACATAGGTTTCAAATTTAAAACATTTTACGAGGATGGAAATGCATTTAGCAAAGGTTTTTTTGGTGATAAATGTTGAATGCAAACAGAATTGTATGTGTTTACAAGAAAACTCCACATGGTGCTTTTAATTGTAAAACACCATAGATGACCAGAATATGCTAAATGAAAGGTTGTAGACAGTTCCTTAGAAAGAAAATATCTAGCCATACCTGGGTCTCTCATCTCAGATACACTCTGTCTTGAATATGAAAATTAAGTTAAAATTTCCAGTCTAATCAATCAAAGGATTCACTTACCTGTGGGAACTTGAAACCTTTTGAGAGGTGAAATAACTCTCCGTCTGACAGCAAGTTGGACAGTAGTTCGGTTCATAAAACTACCAAAGAGTTACTCAATAGAGCTGAACCTCCCACAAACCCTTTTGACCTTGGTAATCTGCCAGGACCCACTAGGTTTGCGATGAGGTCACGCTGCAAATGCCATAAATTCCCTTACGCACACCCACAGCCCACGTCTGACTGGAAATTAGAGAATGGAAAGGGATGAGGAGGAAGACAAATAGTTGGGAGGGAGTTTAGTAGAGATGAAGAAGAACACAAACAAGGGGAAGAAAAAAAGGAAAAAGTTAGAGAAGGGAGGAAAAAGAGTGATGGAAGAGACAGTGAGACATGATGGAGAGCAGGCGCTCAGACGAATGGAGGAAGGCAGGGGTGGTGCATTGAGGTTGTAAATAATCCTGTCAGATCCTGATACACTAGAACTCCAGGCTACAGGCATTTAGGGTCATATTTCACCTCTTTAAAAGATAAAACAGGACGTTTTCACTTTATGCCAGTACATCTTTTTGTCAAGACATTGTCACATGGAGGTTACCACACTAAAGCACCTGAATGCACCATCAAGGAGTTGGTCTGATTGGTATTGTGATCAGTTTCTTTGTGCTTTCCATTCCAGGAGAGCTGTTCATGAGACAGAGGTACATGTGCAACACATGGGACAGGAGGAATCAGAGTTGCTGTCTCAGAAGGAGCTGGAGGGGGGTCTGACTCTCACTTCATATCAAAGCCAACAGAGGGGGCTGTCACCACTGTCAGCCTTGGGTAAGAAAACACAGAAGGAACTTTGGCCTTCAGCAAGATGTTTTCTTTCTTCCTCAATATGTTGAAATTGTATTTTCAGAGCATCTTGTTTCAGTTTTTAAAGTAGGATATTGGGTGGAACATAAAGCAGAGACAAGTGGTTTTTGTTAAAGAAATATGAAAGAATACCTACCAAAAAACTTTTGTAAATTTATTTTATACATTTATATAATAAAAAAGCCTTAATTACATTTGTACAATAAGCCAATTTGAAATAGACCTATCGCCTTTAGATCTTACTATCTTAAATGTCTTTCCTTAGCCTCAGATTGTGCACCTGATTCTCCTTTTTTAATTCTTTTCTTTTTTTTCTCTTTTTTTAAATGACATTAAAAGGATTTCAATCTGTGACCACACATGGATGACACCGGACTTGGCTGTCAACACAAATGCTAGAATTTGAAGTTATAATTTAATCCAGTACCTGGATTAATTCCGATACTGAATATTAATTCATTGTTAAATTATATGTATTGAATTATAAATGTGTGTGTTTCTCAGGAGATTTTGAGAGTTTGGAGGGTTCAAAGCTCTCCCCAAAACTAACACGAGGCCGGTCGCCTTCATCCAGAAGTTCTTCTCCCTTCGGATTTGGGTCATTCAGAAATTCTTCACCTCGGGGAGTCAGACGAGAAACAGCTAGCATAAGTTCCTGCCCTGAAATGGTCGGACACACGGTGAGAAAAACATATGCAAACATTAACTACCAGATATTTTAAACACTTTTAATACCTACTTTTAAACACTGAGTCAACTTTATTGGCTTCTCTTTTCAGGGGAATAAGGACAGAGAGAAGAGCTCTACAAAAGGTACGTACGTTTCTGCTTTAACACTATACTAATAGTAAGACCAAGACAAGAGCAAAAAAGTTTAAGAGCAGAATGTTTAGTATTTCTAGAAAATGTTTCTTAAGGATTAACACCTCTATCTGTATGATTTATCATGGAACTAATTACTAATGCACATGATCCTGCTGTTTTCCCCGAAGTTTTGTTGCCATGCTAAAAGGAAAATGAAGGAATACGCACAAGTTGTATGTTGTGTTTATCCTTTGAAAAACTTAAGATTTGCAGGAGAAAGAAAAAGACAAGTTCTCAGCATCAGGAAAATGGTTATGTACCAAACACTAAATCCCTGCTCCCATGTTTGTTGACCTTTGTAACGAACCGATTGCTTTTCCTGCTCTTCTTCTTCGTCCTGCCAGGAATGTCGACGGCTATGAGTCGGCGTCGTGTGTCTTGCCGTGAGCTGGGTCAACCCGACTGCAGTGGCTTGCTGTGGAAGAAGAAAAAGGAGAGCGGTGTCTTTATGAAGTGGCAGCGCTTCTGGTTTGTCCTTAAGGGGCCTTCCCTTTACTGGTACACCACCGAGCAGGTGGGAATAAAACTATGGGAATGTTGACATATTACCATATAACCCCGCCTCGAAGATGATTTTTTTTTTACAGTTTTACTGTATTATAACTTTAGTTTAGTATGTGCTTTAATATAGTACTCTTAGTCAATTTTGTTTGAGTAGAGTCATAACTATTTAAAAATTAATTTTGCTTGAGTCTGCTTCTTTTTCTTTAGCCAGCTTTATGTATAACTTTATTTAATTTTATGTTTGCATTTGTTTTATGTGCAGGCTGAGAAGGCAGAGGGTTTTGTCAACATCACCAGCTACAACATAGAAAGCCCTGGAGAGCACAAGAGAAAATAGTAAGGATGGAGTCAATGATGGATCACATTAACAGGCTTTTTAATATTTTATCTGAGTTTTTGTAGTTTGTAAATATTATGTTACCGTGCTATAATAAAAAGGTATCTGAATCTTTTAGACATAACTGGGTAGTTTCAAACAGAAGCTTTATTGTCCCTTTGCACAGTGGACGATCTGTCTTGGCTTTATGCAACACGCTCTGTTTCTGTATATGATGCAAAATTAAACCTTTTAATCTCTATTTTCAAAATGTAAAAAGTGCATGTTGTATCTTATGAATTCATGTAATTTCCACTGACAAAGTATTTATTTTGCATCTGTGTGTGTGCGCGCGTGTGTGTCTGCATGATTTATGTGTTTTCATTTATTTTTGATGTGTTTCATGTGGTCTAAGATCTGATTCACGCTTATGCATTCCTGTATATTTTTCTCTCTCCCCACCAGCGTGTTTAAAATGTACCACAAGCGATTTCAGAGTTTCTTCTTTGCTGCTGAAAATGTCAGTGACATGAGCAAGTAAGTCAGATCGATTGTTTAGCCCCTCTATCTTCTCTGTCTTTCTCTTTCTGCTACATGTTACATATACATACTGAGCATGTCAGAGGTGTTACAGTAAATTATGCTGCACTGCCCCCTACAGTTGACTTTTCAGCTCTTTTAGAGTACTGATCACTTTTGTTGAACTTTGGGAGTCTAATCCTAAACATTACTGAAGCTGAAATTGTATTTGCTTTCTCTGTGTTGACATAACTTGCTTTGTTTTCCCCCCAGGTGGATTAACTGTCTGATTCCAGCCATACAGAAGCATAGGAAGCTCCACAAAGGCCCAGATAGTGAAGAAGGTGGGGAAACATTCTACTTATATTTGTAACTTACAGTTGTACTCTTTAATCACAAAACATGTGGCACTTGAATATACATTTATTGGCCTCACTTATTAAAAATGTCTTGTAGTACCTTTGGTGAAGATATCATCTATTTTACTACCAAAATAATGGGTGGGATTGTTGTGTTTCCTCCTCTGAGTCTATTATGTTTAATCAGAACACGTCACTCATTCTATTGACATTCATAGGGACACAATGAACCACAGTCATCTATTTTTTTAAGATTGCAGTCTTATTAATTCACTGTTATGTTAGTTTTACTAGACTGAGTTAACTTATTCTTTTAATCAAGTCCTGCCAGCCAGTTAAAAGGGATCGTAAAAGTTGAATGTGCTTCACATTTTGATCTGTATATAATGTGTTATCATAATATCATTAATTAAACAACCTGTGTTTATTTGTGAGCAGAATGTTACAGTGAGACTGAATCAGAAGGCGAGGGATCACCGTCACCAGGCAGAAAAAACAAGGTTAGTTTTACACGTGCATGAACACACAACAAGCACACGCACACACCCTTTTTGGAGTACCATTTGGATTATTATGTGTTTCATTATGTTCCATAGAAAGTGCTGTCCAACACCCTGCCTCGCCCCAAGGGGAAGACGAACAAGGTGCCATTATCGAGTCCTGTGACAGGGGGCAGCAAAGGAACAGGTATGTACTGTGTAACTCTGTTGCCACTCTTTTCTTTGCTGCTTTCTTGTTTTCTCTCTCCATAAGTAATTGATTTAATCTGTAAAGTTTAATTTAATTTAATAATGGGCAATGTTGTCAACCAAACCCCACTGCTTCGTTGGATTTAATTCCATCTCTTTTGTGTCTGTCCCTCCATCTTTTTTTGCTCTTCCTCTGCTTCCCTGACTGTGTCTTCGTCCCTGTGAAAAGGAGGGCCAGTAGATGAGATGGGCATGATGTTAAACAACATAAAGGAAGGAGGAGTTTCCCTGATCGGCCACGAGCAGCCGTTAACGCACGACCACTTCAGGAAATCATTCATTCGACGCAACAAGAACCCTATCATCAATGAGAAGGCGCACACGCTCCGGGCCCTGCAGAGCACCCTTAAGGTGAGCAGAAAAGTCATCCAGCGCATGGCTCAGATTCTCAGGTTACCCCTCCCTGTCCAAACAAAGGCCATATGATGACATACTGACACAGGTCGACCGCCTTCTCTCTAATTTTGCATTGTCCAATTAGAAACCACTGTAGTGCTGATGATTATTTGATCACTTCTTTAGTTACAAAATCCTAAATCTTAAGTTTAAAAAACTGATCAGGTTTAGATCAGAGTCATGTCTTTTGATGTCTCTTGCAAAGTAAATGCTCACACCTACATGTATTTAAATTTGATTCAAAGAAATACGAATAACTTGTCTTGTACAGTAAGGTTATTGTTCTCAGACAGTCACAGTCACTGAAACCCTCTTTTTCTCTGCAGGCCAAAGAGACAGAGCTGCTGCAGATCAACAACATCTTAGAGGACTCTGATCTGACAGCTTTAAAGTATCGCCAGTGGAAGGAGCACAACGAGGAACTGGTTCAAGAAATCGACAGACTGGCCGCCCTCAAGACCTCCAAAGGAGGGGACGGCGCGGCAATGCAGGACACGCCTCACGAGGAGGTTGCCTTGGAAACTGTCACTAAGGAAACAGCCTCCGCAGAGACAGAGGGCGCATACAGACTGAGCCTCAGCGACGGGGAGCAGTTAGTGGACGCAGAGCCATCTGATGTTCTCCTGGAGATCTCACAGGGTTCTTCAAGCAGAGAGACCAGTCCAGAGTTAGAACTCTCTCTGGGATCGCTACAGGATTCAATAAATAAGCAGCTGAGTGAAATGGTGGAGAGTGGAAAGGTTGCTGAGGCGGACTACTTCTACATTTAAGGCCGGGCTGGAACAGTCACATCACTGCCAGGTTGTTTACTAGAATCAGACAAATCAAAGACATTTGTCATGTGACAGCGTGAGAGGGGCACATTCCATCGCATCCTCTGTTGACAATCACCAGAAATGATTAGTTCAAATCACCATTAAATCAGCACTTTAATCGAGTATGTGAGTGAAATGGGCAAGTGCAGACTTGACTTGCAAATTTAGACATAGACTTGCTCACAACAAACACATATGACAAGTTTACAACGGAGAAAAGAACAATTTGCCAAGTGTCAATCTGAGCTCAGTGTATATTTATGAGCTTCTAAGGTCTCGTTCTTCTAATGAAAAAAAGTAGAACTTTCTTAGAATGTAATATAAGTCATGCGTCTTGTAATGTAATGTTTAAATACAATCTTACTTTATATACTGTATGTATTTGTTTATTGACATTACCTTAATAAAGGTATACAATTTAAATATTTTGCACATAATTTGCTTCACTGTTGTAGCTCCTTGTTGGTGATGTTTCATTTGTTATTTTTTTTAGCCTTCCCGCCCCTGTGGAGAACACTGTACTTCATATATGGACCTGTATATACGAACCGTATAGTAGAGCTGTATGACAGTTCTGATTTAGTGAAGTCCGCCATGATGGAAAGCAAGACAAGTGAAGACTCCCCAAGTGCTGAGATGTCAGCATCTGGGGAGCACTCCCTGCTCCTTTTCACTGTAATATTCATCAGCTTAATAAAGAGGGAGCGTGATGATCACTAAAATATGACCACGTCTGACTTTTGTGCATGAAGATTTTATTTTTGCATCTTGCTCTTTGTGTGAGCCCTCTTTAAGCCATTTGGTGAAGGCCACTTCACTGAATGGATATAATGTAGAAATGGATTCTTTACAGTCTGCTTTCACTGTATGACCTATCACCTGGTGAAGTTTGCTGCTGTCTATCATAAAGTGTTGAACATTAAAATTCAGATTGAATCATTTTAAAAATGTGTCCAAAGACCTTATAAAAATATAAAATACAATGTAGGGTTTGCATGTTGCAAAAAGATTTAAAGACATACTTTTTCCATTGAAGCACAAAGTTAACTGGGAAATTCCATCTTATTGAACTATGACTTTTTTTAATTCCAGTGTAAGACTCCGCTCACTGTCCACATTTACTGTTTTGTTTTCTTAACCGTGGTTCATTGGTGACTCAGTTTTGTGCCAGATTGAACTCCTGGTCTCAACTAAATGTGCCACTTACTGCTTGTCACGCAGTGAAATGCGTTGTTTGCGGCTCATTGTAAGGACTGAATTGTTCATTCTCTCATCAGGTCGTGATCAGTTCACATAACAGGGCTCTTTCTACCTCGTCTGCTGTGCGCTGGCTGTGATGATCTCTCTGCCTCTCATATTACTGTTTCATATACAAGTGCAATTAGTCATGTATGATATCCCTGTGGCACTGAGTGTGACAACAATCTCAATCTGTTTACCTTTATTCTTTATATGATGAATTGAATTATTATTAATTTAAAAAGCATTGTTTTGCTTTTACTCTTGATGTCGCACACAATGATGTATTGTTGAAATGTTTTATTCAATGCAGAATGCACCACCAAGTATGAACACACTATAACAAGTTAACACCAACAAATTATTTACAAAGAACAAACAACACCCTGTTGTACACCCTCCTCCACAAACATGTTTTTTCTTCTCACTGTTATGTGTTAGAAATATCAGAAATATCACATTCATTAGATGAAGGCTCCTTAGTGAAGGTATCATACCCTCATTTGTCCAGACAGGCAAAGAAATTGGCACATTATAACATAGTATGCATTAAAATTGTAATGTTCTTACAGCAATCAAAATTCATCTTTTTCATTGCTTGCAGTGACGACTGAATAAAGAACATTTTAAAAGCAGATTGCAAATCAAGATTGTTGCCTCTGTTCCAAAGAATCATATTTGCAAATATGCATATTTAAAGCCCTAACATTATCTAAGCAACTGCTCATAATTTATCACAAATATTTTACATTTCACAGTTTTGTTCTGACACAAAAAATGTCATGTTTCTTGCTAACAGTACAAAGGCATGGCTACATTATTAAAGGCAGCACAGATACTTCAGTCATATTTCACTACATGTTGCAATTAAAGGCAGCAGGAACTTGAGCTCTTTTCAACCACGATGACCTTAACGAATCTGCAATAGTCTTTGTACTCTATGATTCATCACTTTGTTTTTCAAAATGATTCAAGAGGCAATTACATCCATCATATTCATATCTGACATAGAGTCCATTAATCAGATAGTGACAATGTCCTGTGGGCCACAGTCATTTATGAATTGACTAATTTCATAGGTTGGCAGACTTGTAAGCTGCTTAATTGGAAGTGACTTTAAAATGTGCCAACATGTCCAGATTTGTTCTTCTTTACCCATGTTTGTCTTCAAATCTTTTAAGTTTGAGGTTCATATTCTAACAGCTGACTTCATATACATGCGTGTCTGGCTTGTTGGTAATCTCTGGAAATGAACGACACGCAGGACAGGCGGGTAACTCTGGGTAAGATGGGCAGGTCGGGCATCTTGGTCGTTTCAAGCTGAACAGCAGAGCGCTGCCTCCCAGCACCTGTAAGCAAGCACCCAGCCATCCAAAGTAGACCGAGCCAGCTGGATGCAGGCTGAGCTGGGGGAACTTGGGGTTGTTGATGCCTTGGCTTGGATCTGCCATCCCCAGTCGTCCAAGGTTGTGGGTGTACACCCCGAGGGCAGTCAGGCTCAGCAGCCCGGACACAACCACCAGGAGTCCACCCGTAGCCGCTACACTTCTCAAAGGTATATCTGTCCAGCACCGGACCCCAATACATGCCAGAACAATGCCGGTGGCACACAGGAACAATGAAGTCAGGATCAAACCTTGTGCCAGGCGAACCCTCGGGTCTCTCTGGTATGGACCTGCCACAGGCCAGCACTGCTTCAGCTCTGAGTGCTCCACCTGCAGGCAGCTCTCCCAAAGTCCATCGGAGCGCAGTAAGAGCAGTGCATCCACTGACCCGGACCTGACCCCCACCCCCTGACCTTTCACTCCTGACCGAAGAAATGACCCCGGCCCTGCCATGCCGAGATGTGCCTGTCCTTCTCTCCACTGAGGAGTGATGGCGGCAGTGAAGACAAGGACCAAACCCAACGGTGCAAAGACAATCCCCATCACCATGGAGGCTGGAGTGTGCATCATAAGCGGTGCGAACCCGGATTCTCTACAAAAACTCTCAAGACATAAAACTAATTAGTTTTCTGTAAAAATAAAACATACCAGCTGCGCAATACTTCTCCTCAATGTGATAATTTTCCAAAAGAAAGACGACACCGGCTGCTGTTGCTGCTCCAGACAGGGAGGCTGCGTGTTGTTATCATATGTCGGTGTTGTGGGACCCCTCAGAGCAGAGTGGATCTATTCAGAAAGAATAAGACAACACGACTGTGACGATGATAAAGATAACATCTCTCCTCTTGTTTCATAGTGTTGGAATGGAATAAAATCCAGTCACGTTTCACAAATGTCTCCTCTGACTAGACACTGCCAATATGTGTCTGTAAAGAAACAAAGAACTTAAATATTGGTATAATCAGCTATGAGCCAAAAGCAAAGAGAGTCAGTACGATGATCAGAAGAGTAAAAGTTCAGCACCTTAAAAAATAGAAGTTCATCCATTACCTCTTCATTGAAACTCTCCTCTCCTTTAGCTGCAGACTCTTCATTCTGACTGTCTGAGAGAAAGAGGAAGATTCTGTTAGAGAGCAGCGTGGTGCACGTCAGGTTGAAGAAATGGAGAGAGAGACGGAGAGAGAGAGAGAGAGAGAGAGAGAGAGAGATATGAGTGGAGCAGTAGACAAGAGCTTCAGGAGCTGGAGAAAGCAGAAGGAGGTTTGGCTTCACTGCTCCACCGCTGGACAGGAAAAGACTGAATGGTCGATGCCCGTCTCTGTTGCTAGGATACAATAACCTGGCCAGTCTTAACGTGGCAGTGTGTGTGTGGCTTTTATTTATCACAAGATGTAGTTAGACTTCTGTCTACACAAGAGCTGATTTTCTTCTGGACACAAATACTGGCAAATTTTAGTTAAGCTGTTCGTGTGTGTGTGTGTGTGTGTGCAGGAGGATGTGTGGTCAGTGCTGCTGTTTTCTCAAAGTCTGACAATTGATGGCCAGCTTTGACCTTGGAAGAATTCAGTCGGGTTAGTAATTATGTCAGGCCAGCATCTGAATGCAAAGTAAGTCCATCTACAGTGTCTAAGCAGGAGGAGGAAAGAGAGAATGCCCTCTGGGACAGAGACATAACCTGATAACCTGAAGACTGTGTGACTCATGCAGACAAACAGCACACACACACAGACACACACACACAGACATTATCAGTATACACCTCTGTCAAACAAACACACAACGGTGGTAATATGATAACTTCCTTAATGTGGAAAACCACCCTTGCTAACTTGCAATACATGACAAATGAAAATTTCGAAATGAAAACTGAAAAGTAGAAGTTTTTAGATAATAGAATCATCCCTTATATAATATATCTGAATCTCTGTCTTGAACTATTTAGTACTCATTACCTTTAACCCGCTGAAGCGTTGACTTTCAAACTGCTCAGTTGTAACTAAGTTGACTGGAATATTTTACACAGATGGATCATGTCTATATAAAAAATCTAAAGGCTACTAACTTCACTTCTTTGTAGTAAAAAAACACAACAAAAGAGTAACAAATTTGCAAAAACACATTGGACTTTGGAGATACAGTATTTGCTCATCCCTGAAAAGAACTGAGAACTGAACAAAGGGAACAATCGGATAGATTTTTTTGTACTTTAAAGTAAAAGCATATTGCTAACATATTTACAAGACATACAATAAATAATCTAACTAACCAATCTATTTTGTTAATTGAAGCAGGTTCAGTGTATGGATAAAGTGGAAAATCTTCATTTGTAAACCAAATGTCATCTTACATGCATGATACATACATGAATTGTATTTGTAAATTTGAGCAAATGAATGTTAAGATATTTCACTTCTGGGAATGTCACTGGAGGGTTGATGGCACATAGCTTGAGAAGGCTGAACAATCACCTTCATGAAGGTAATGGGAAATCTAATTTTAAAAGGACCAGAGATAAACATCGAGCAGGTACTAGCCCAAGAATAAACAAGAAAATACGCCAAACAGATTACAAGAAGTGCATCAATAGAATATACCAGAAGAGACTAGACTAGACTAGAATAAGAAAAGAGAATATTTCTGCATGTTGAAGAGATCCTGTCCAAGCCGTCACGACATCAGTCCCTGGGTTTGACAATCAGCTGCATCACAAAGTATTTGGAATGTTTTTGTACACTAAGTATCATTACGTTACTTTTACTGCCTCTTCTTGTTACCGACTAGATTTCTTAACTTGATTACATCTCATGTTTGGTTACTAAAATTAGAAATGCACTTACAGCAGGCTAAATCTCATGTTGTGCTCCCTCAAACGATAGTCTAGCAAAACATGCCACGTCTGTGTATTACTGTGTGCAATTGCAATGATTTGAGCGCAGCGGCTTCACCAGATGCTTGATTTGTTTTGATATGGAGATAGAAAAAGGGAAGGCATGGAAACATCTGCAGAGAGGCACAACATGGAGGGGGCTGGTCATGAATTGAAAATGATGAACATACTGTGGGTTATTAATAGCCCAAACACTTTCTCTCACACAGGCACATTTCGCGCGGATGCAAACACACACACACACAGATACAGTCCATGTAGTCACAGTCACTTACCATTCAGGAGAGGTTTGCAAATATCTCACCGCAGATCGCTGGCTGCCTCCCTGCTCTCGTCTGAATGGTTAACATATTTCGCTCCCTGGCAGCAGATGTTGCAACCACCTCTTCATTAGTCTTGCTCTCTCTTCCTTCTCATCTGTCCTTGCTTCAGCGGTCCCCCCACCTGTCTCTCCTGCCTCCTAATTTTCTTCATGTGTCTGTTTGTCTTTGTGTCTGTCCCTTGTTTTTGTCTGCTTGCCTTGCTGCCTCCTCTGAGTGTGTGCCTCTCTCTTTGACTTGCTGAAGGATGTCTGGTTTATATCTAGGACAGAGTGTTTCCCTGCTTTTCACCGTCAGTGTCACCAAATAGGGAAATGCAGAGAGCTTTTCTGTATAAGTCAACACGTGTGTGTGTGCTGCCTATTTTGGAGCACACAGAGGTGCTAGAAAACCAAAACATAATTTGCTTTTGTCCGTACATTTGCATATAACCTCTTTCATCAGTAAGCTGATAGAGCAATCAGCTGTTTCCACATTTTCAAAATGCACTTCACCTCAAAAGACTAATTGTAAATGTGTGCAAACAGAGGAAGAATCTCTCATCCTGTTCGGGTGAAATCAGATATGTTTGTGTAATAACTATAAATAAATAGGCCACAGAACCTATTATTAACCTAGAATTTTCTTTATTTTCTTACAAAAGAGGCAAGATACATCTTATACAATCAGAACTGCCACGGCATAAAAATGAAATATTACAGGGATACATGCAAGTTGAAATGATGTGTAACGTATAAAAGGAGGGGGGGTTTTTACACACACTCGTACACATGCATACTGTGAAAGTCCTCTGGAGGGACTCAGGGTTTGGGGGGTTTGAAGTGTTTCCAGGAAACCTCTGTGGTTACGCCATACAGTCAGGAAATGTCCATAGTTTGGGGCTAAATGATGACCAATACTAACTCTCGTGTGGTTTTATGGGTGGAAATGTCTGACTTTAGGTTCTGAATTTAACCCAGTGTCGGGCCATTTTAGTTGTGAAACTAACAGGAACCTACAGGAAGATACTTATGGCAGTAAAAAAAAACGTATTAGTAGGTTGTGGGTGAGTAAACGCACTTTTGGGTCTTGCAGAAGAAATGATGAGTACACTGAAAGCAGCAAGAAAAGCAACCTCTGAAAACGCTGGTAAAACACTGTACACAAATCAGGCCCAGAGCTAAAAAAAAACAACTATTGAAATACATAGCAATTCATGGAAAATGGATTGCAACATATCAAATGGCTAGTTCTTAAAACACTGTCATATTAAAATCTATTTACATCATATATGTACAGGCTGTTCATCATAATTTCTCTTACATTACAATATTAAATTCAAATAAAATCATAAGAACAGGGGTGAGTGGTATTTACAAAACAAAATCGAGAAACGGTTTAAAATTTTCTACTGAGGTTGGAAAAACTGGAGGGGTCTCTTCAGTCCAGTCCTCTTACTGGTTTTTGGCAGTCGACAGCTTACATTGTCTTTGATTGTGCAGTGCTTTTAGAGATGGTTTAAAATGGCAGCTGTCATTTGTTACATCCTTCAATGGAGCGGGTGGCTGATTGGATTTCTATACTTCAATAAGAGTGAGCTGGATCTGACCGGCGCCGACGTCTGACATCTCAATGAGGAAGGCCGACTGGTTGGTGTAGTGTTCAATGATGTTGTCGTCCATGTTGATGAAAATCCTGAAGAAAAGACAAGCAAAAACAAAAGTTTACCTGAGTGATCAGGAGGAAAAACAACGTTTGGGTTAAACGCAAGATGTCATCTGCTTGGAGGAAGCTTCTCGGGCAAAAAACACAGTGGCGGTGTATCGCCTGCAGAAGTAGGGGTAGTAAATCAGGTCACTCTCTTCCTCTTCCCCAAAATTAGCACTAACCTTCCTTAGGGCGTTAATGACTGTACTAAGATCAGCTCATGCATTCAGCCTGCAGGGACAGGGCTGATTAAAGACAAGAGCAAAGGAGGAGGGAGGGAACTGCAGAGAGAATGTAACCCAACCTGTTAGCTTAGCTGCTCCCCCTGAAGTGATAGATGCCAGCAAGCAGCAGGGAAAATCACCCAAAGGTGTTTCAGCCTTTGTCAGGAGGTCTTTTTTACATTTAAAGAAATGCTCTCTATTCTCTTGTGTTATTTTACAGGAAGTGACACAGACTATTATCGGTGTGACAGCCACTGTTTTTGGATATTTGGATATTCTGCTAAAGAGACGTGTGCTTGTTTTATTTTCCAAACCCAGCACATAGCCATGGTGATAATTACTTTACAAGTAGTTGTTTGTGAATCATCAGTCATGGAGAGAGATGGTGACCTTTTCATTACCACTAGAGTGACACCTTCTTCATAATATCTTTTTGGAGGGAATTTAACACATCAAAGTCCTTTGTTTTGGCATCTAGACAAAGCACACAAATTTAGCACAGGAAAAGCCCGGCTGTCCCAAACTCATCTGACCTATGTGACAGTTCAAAAAAAAGATCCCAAACTTGATAGGCAACCTTCACCTAGTGACTGTAAGCCGCCAAAGCTTTCAGCTTTATCAAACCAGATATGTCTTTGCTCAACTGAAAAAACTTCTGATGATTAGATGAGGATATGAAAACACAAATAAAAGGACAACAATCTGCCATGACGCATCTGCAAGACTTTTGAAATCTTTTCATCCTCCCTCACCTGTCTCTCTTTTCGGACGAGCTGCAATTAACACATTCCAGCAGTCCGAGCCAACTAACCTACCTTCCCAGTCTGTCAACCTGAGCTTTCTTAAGATGGATAACGAGATAAAAACAACAAACTAAGCCCTGGATTTATGCAAATAGTTTGTGTGAAATAAACCCATTTGTACAAAAGCATCAGGCACATCAAAGAAACAACAAGACACTTACCCTCTTTTGCATTTTTTGTAGATTTTCCCAATGGTGTCTTTTTGCATACCGTACTTTTCTGAAATCTGAGAAAGGAAAGGAATACGAGAGGACAGTTAGCGTGATCTCCGCTGAAAGCAAGATGATACACTTGAGAGATAACGTACGTGATGGCAATGCGAGCATGATCTGTGAGTCAGGAATGTGTTTACGAATGCGTTTGAAGGCAGAGCGTGTTACTTACAGCTTCTCGTAGGCCTGACAGCGTTGGCGAGCTGAGCATGAGCGCGTCAAACACCTCTTCGGCGACTGTCCTCACGTACAGCAGAACTATGGAAAGGCGAGAAAAGAACTCTAACATTTAGCATAAAAGACGAGAAAAGCTCATTGGCTCGTTATTGATGATATCTTTTTTCACTGTTAGATTGTTTCTATCTACCTCTCTGTGGGTCTTCTCTGCGGGCTTGCTTGCTGGGCGGAGAGCTTTTCTTGTCTCTGTCTTGATACATTCTCTTCATAGAACTTCTAGGAAAACCAAACAAACATTCACATTAGACATGCCGCCAAGTGTTTATTCAGAAATAAAGTAACCAGTTGTGATGGACAGCCGTTAATTTGGCCTCGTGTTTCCTATCTGATGCTTACCTTTCGTTCTCGTCCATGGGAGTGGCCTAGAGAGACAGAAAGGAGACCAGAGATCTGATTAGACACCACTCCACTGATAAACGCATTGCTTTATGTCCCCCTTCCCACCATTGTTTTTGCACAACACCTTCCAAACAAAGGAATGTTATCATTACTTTAAACCAGCATTTCCCATAACCTTTAACACAACCACGTAAGCGTGGACACTGATGGAGAGACACAGATAGGACAGTCCTACACTTTATCGCACTGGCCAATCAAAGACGTTTTTCCACCTTAGCCATTCATAACAGACTTGCATTATTAAGTTATTGTGTACTTGCTGGCTGATTTCTTTCTTCAGTTTCACTCACTGTAAATCAGGGAAGTTGTGGAAAGCTTTCCTCTATACACACACACAAATACACACACTCTCCCTCTCTCATACATTTCAATCTAGACTCCATGGTGTGGGAAAACTGGCCTGTCTGAACAGCACTCTATGAGGGTGGTGAATACTGCATGTCAGGTGTCTGTGTGCTGTTGCACCAGGTGTGTGTGTGTATGTGTGTGTGTGTATTTTTGTATTTGAGCCCCCATAGCTTAATCTCAGTGACAGCAGCTTGTACTTGTGCCTGGTTTCGACACCATTTAGCTCATCTGATCTTTTGCCTCACTTTCGCCGACGCCATTCCTTCCCCTTCCCATCCCACTTTTTGTCCCGCTACATACTTTCCCACACTTTTTTTCCCCTGCCTCTCTGGTGCCTGTCCTGTTGCCTGCAGGGATACAGGGAACGGGAACACGGTTCACTCAACACAGGAGTGGGAGGAGAGGAGAGTTAGCAATAACAAAATAAAGAGTTGAAGGGGGGACGTACAATGCGCTGTAAGCTGGAGAGGTGTGTTTCTGGAATGAAGAGAACTGGCTGGGTGACGTGGTCGTCCAGGGTTTGGAAGAAGGTAGCGTCGCTGCCCACGGAGCTGCTCACTAAAGACTTGTTGGCTGGAAACAAAAGCAGGAAGGTCCACAATGTCAGAATTCACTCTCTGAAGACTGTGTTTATATACTGCATGCATATCGGAGGATTAAATTAACTCACCATTAGCATCATTCTTTCCCCTCCTTTTGCTTCTCTTCCTCTCCTCATCGCGCATCTTCCTCTCTGCACCCTGAGGGCACACAATTACATGGTTACAATAATGACTTTGACTCCACAACTGCCAGATTTTTTGTTTTTGCATGTATGAAGGTGAATGAAGTGAAATGACACACGTACCTTATCACAGAAAATCTTGACCTGGCAAGCAGCTCTGTGTATTAGCTGGTTGGTTCCTGAGCTGAAGTCATAAGTGTCAATCTGGATGTTTAGAGGCAGGCCTTTCACTCCCTTCTGAGAGGAGAAGTCCGTGCTCAGGGAGTTGATGCCAATGTACACCTGCAGAGGAACAGAAGTAGGTATTTTGAGCGCGTCAATATTGACATTGTGTTTTTGTACATGGATCCCAGCAGAGAGATAATGAAAGATAGATATGCCAATGAAAACAAAGGAAAAGCTCACTACAAAATGTTGTTATAAATAAAAAAAATACTGTAGCACCTGCTGCTCTTTGTCTTTTCTGCCTTTAAAAAGAGACATCTGCTCACTCTCGTCTTTTTTTAAATCATTAAAGCACAGTCCTCCCTAGACCTTTCTATCCTCATATATTCTGCTGATATTAGTTTCCCTTTCTTCCTGCTTCTCTCCACCTGTAGCAGGTTTGGTGGCTCCACCTCAGCCCCTTTGGGCCTTAGAGCTCGAATAAGCCGCCGTGGCTCTCGTCTGCTGTGGTGACAGGAGCCTCAGGGCCAAACACATTTCTAGGATTCCTCCCCTCCCTCCTCAGCCACTCCTTCTACCTTTCCTCTCTTTTCTTCTAAATCTTCCACCTGTTCTCTTCCTCCTCCGGCCTTATAGAACCACGTTGTGTAAAAAGATCTACGCGTTCTTGTGTAATAATGATGTGTGTTTACCTTGGCCTCTTCGTTGGGGTTCCAGACAAAGGAGAGAGCATTGAAGGCCACCTCCTCTACGTTGCTAATGCCGCTGAACACTTCTTTGTAGTCTGCTACAAAAGTCAAAACGAAACAAAACATTTTAAATCTTCTTTTCTGGTTGATTCTCTTACATAACACGTGACAGAAAAGTGAGGGAATCTTTCACTTCCAGGACCTTGGTGTAAGTGTCTGTGTACTGGTGTTTGAATGTGTATTTTTCCATGCAGGAAGAACATACCGATGTCAATGACCCTCTGCTTGGCGGTTGGCTGGCGTGCATGCCAGTGATTCCAAAAGCGGAGCTGCATTTCTGGGCTCTTGTCATTCTCAAACACAGCCATCACTACTGTCTGGAGTGGAGAAAGAAAGGTGACAGAAAAAGCAGAGAATTAGGTACATTCGTCAAGCTGAATGCAATTCTTTCACCTGCCTACATTTCCAAGAATGACCAACGTTTCATTTATCACACCAAATCCCCCTTTTCTCCTCACATTGCCATCCCTTATTTGCAGTGAGCGGGCGTGTGCTTGTGTATGTTCTTATCCTCCGATTTGCTTGACAAAGAAAAGGTTTGTCGCCAGTGCTTTAAAACGACACTGCACCTTCTCTCTCCTCGCCATTCACTCCTCTTTTTTCCCCTTTACTCTGCTTGAGTCAGATCAGACAAATGGAGCTGAACCAAGCCCTGCTGCACTGTGGCCTCATTACACTGCCGTAGGGATAAATTATACAGGGCAGGACACTGTCATTTTAATGGTAGCTGCCCAGCGTACAGGGTGTCAGAAGGGAATTAGTCACAGAGGAGCTGGCTCCAAGGGAGGGACAGTTTTTTGGGAAGGGTTGGCTTGGTGGCATGCAAAGAATGTATGTGTTCATGGGCCACTGAAAAAGCCTGAAGGGAAGGATGCTACTTTGAACAATAGACACCAATTCTTTTACGTAACCTGCAAAAAGAAGAACTCTGGAGCTCTTTCCTGATGCCATGACTCACCTTGACTTTCGTGGCAGTGAGGCAGGCGCTGCTGTCCACTCCCTGGAGAGTGATCGGGTAGAATTGGCCCTTGTTCAGGTAGACCATAGGCAGTTCACTGGACTTGTAAGAAGAGGCCAGGGGAGCTCCCAGGGAAAACTGGAAATCACTCCTGAATCTCTCTCGTGGGGAGCAGGTGTAGGAGCCAGAGTAGACCGGGCTTGACTGGTCCTCGGGGAAGGGATCGCTGTAGGGAAGAGTCTGAAATCCACAAAAACATGCAAGGACATTTATTAATAAAGGAAATAAGGAGAAGTGGGAACACCAAATAGAAGACTAGCTGCACCGGGAAACAGGGTTCAGCTTTCAATTGACTGTAAACTTACCTCAGTGCTGGGGTCGGGGAAAGCACCGGGCTCTGGCCACTTCTGCAGCAGGGAGTCAAAGATGATGTTGAGCTCCTGCTTATCGTAAGTGTCCGCTACGACGCTGGTCAGGGTGGCGTAGGTGTCCGAGGTGTTGGCAGAGATGGGCAGGGAAGTGTTCTGCTTGGATCCCAAAACCTCATGGGAATGGTTTGAGGGAACACTCTCGGAGAGGAGCTTCATGACGTTGGCAGACGCCTCCAATGAAACAAACTCATTGGTGTTGGTTGGAGTCCTGGCAGGGTTGGGGGTGGGAAAAAAGGTGAAGAAAAGGAAGTAGGAGGGAAAGAGAGAGCTGATTAATTACAAGAGAAAGGCCACTTATGTGAGGTCAGCATGACTCAGGTACACTCCACACAGGTGCTAAGAGAGCAAGAAAACACACAACCTTAAAGTGACTAATTGCAGTGGGTCTTAAACATTACAGAAGCCTGCAGACAGCCTGTGCAAACATACAAAAGTAAGCAAAAGCACGTTTTGTGTCTAAACTCTCTCAGCACACACAGCTACTGCAATGTGAACTTGCAGAAAGACACATTTTGAGTCTGGGTGGGTACTGTTTGTCTCTTAATCCAGCTTTTTTTCTTCTCTGTGTTTGAGTTTCTCTGTTTAAAATGTTTGAGGGGACAACACTGCGCCCCAACAATGGCCATTTTTCACCCACCTAACAAGAAGTAGGAAAAACAACTGTCTGTCCGCTTGTTGGGAAACTCTTTAAGCAAGGCAGAGATGATGAAGACGGAGAGAGGAAAGATGGATGACAGGACTGGAGAGGTAGACAATTATCTCTCTGGCTATGTTTGACTTGAGGATTACCCACTCACCTGTTTATAACCTCCCAAAGCCCTGCCTTTCTCTTTCTGTATTAACAGTCTCTAATAAATCACAACAGGAGATGGATTTAAATAAAAGAGAAACATTTCATTTATGCATTCAAGCAGCTACTCCTAGAAATTATTTTTAAATAAATTTCCCATTGAAATTAAAAAATAATGATGATTAAGAAAATACAATTTTCTTTTTTATGATTTTTTGTTTGTTTGTTTGCACTCTCCTTGATAAAAAATAACACACGGGGAGTTTTATAAACACAGGTAGATTTTACAGCTGCAACTTTTGGTGAACAGCTGGATTTATTTTGTCTTACCTCTCTGTTGTTTTGCAGATGTTGCCAGTGCGGTTGCAGGTAGTAATCTTCTGCTCTTTCTGGCTCTGGAAAAATAAAAATGGTAAAATGGTCACAATGTGGTAAGACTCAAAATGATAAAGTTTTATCTTGGGGTTAACACTGAGTTAAGTATAGTTTCCTCACTACGTGATTTACCTTGCACTGTTCGTAAAGCATGGTTAGGGCTGCCAGGTCGTCTCCTGGGTAGAGTCTGGATTTGGAGTGGTTCTGCTCGGGGACAGGGCTCTCCAGGTAGGACCAGGATTCCATGATGCGGTTAGTGTTATGGTTATAGTTGAAGTTCTCGCTCTGAAAGACCAATCCCAGAGTCCTGCAGAGAGGAGGAAGCAGTTGAGAGTGACTGATTAGATTGACAGTTTGACTGACGAATGAGTCACATTATCTAGTGGCTCAAAAGAGAAATAAATGAACTCAAGTATTTTAATTGCTTATTTGACAACACAGGGATTAACAGAGTGATCGTAAACTGAAGTTTAAACACAACACCTGAGGCTCGGAGCACTGCACATACTTGCCCCTGAGCATGGATGGTTTCGATTGCAAAACCATAGAGCTGAGTAACATCTTTCAGAAGCAGTGGTGTCAAAAAGCTTTAAAAGAGCCAAGGGCCACCCACTAACAACACCCCCCGAACACACACGCACACACATCGTGAGTCCTGTATAAACTCTCTTATTTGCATAGATCTTAAAATAAATGACAAGATTCTCTTACTGAGTAAGCAGAAACCCACAACCGTTACTGACTCTAGTTTTCCATATCACAAAAAAAAAAAGAAAGCAAAGGGATTTTGAGGATTGGATTTGTTTGGAAAGACTCGCAGTGACACTGGACTGTAAATATCCCGCCTATACCAGGATTAAGTCCCCTTTGTAGTTTGTCTGAAGTAGCTAATGAACAAATAGCTGCAGTTTACTCTGAATAAACAGTTAATTAAATGTGCTGACAGGAAGGAAAGACCACACATGTTCACAACCACGGTAGAACCAAAGTTTGAGGAGGAATCCAATGATTTCTCACCAGGATTAATGAAAGAAGACTGAATATTGCATTGTAACACCACACCTAGAAAGCTAGAAATATTGCATTTGAACACGACATACTGCACATTTTAACTTTTGTTTTGACGTCAGATTATTGCCTTAGTTTTTGTCTGTTTGCTTGATAATTTTGCTAGTTTACAAACAGTAAAACAGAACTCATACACCTGCTCTAAGGTGCACCTGTCTCGACTTCTCACAGGCAGCGACCTCAGTGAACTCTACACAAATCCATTAGTTACTCTCCATTTTCCTCTAAAACCAGCAGAGTGCAGATGTTTTACACAGCCACAGCGGGGGGGGCTGGTGTCTAGGGTTTCACCATTATGTAATTCAATGCATTACATGCTGTCATTGCCCTCTGTCGCTGTCCAACACCTCAAGAGGAGATTCTTATTTCCCGTTGTCCTTTTGTGCTACGTGGCCCCTAGGTTAGTGACAACACAAGCCGAAACAGCCCCACTACAACCACGGACCAAAGTGTGTATGTGTTTGTGTGTGTGTTAAAACTATCCATATCAATTTCCTCTGCAAAACACCCCTTTCTTAAAACACACATTTTTCACATGAGGGTCTCATTGCAAATAGGAAGAAGGGGGGGTTTTGTCCCCCAGACTGGAATCTAATAAGAACTATGTACCGAATTACACAAAGTCTAATCAAAATGTTTTTATCTTGAGGACAAAGAGCAGACAAAAATCCTCGTAATGCATTTTAAGCCAAAATAGGAAAAAAATATCCTTAAAGAACTTACTCAGTCTTTTTGGTCATGTCTCCAATCCAAGTCAGCAGAAATAGGTGCTGGCTGTTGTGCTTCTCTCTGTATGTCAGTGAGTCTATGAGTCTTTTAGAGAAGAGCAGTGACACACAGATGAGTCAAGTGTTGTGATTCCCTCTGTGCGGGGCCCAGATTTATTTAATTCCAGCAGAGAGTTTGCCTCTCTTCTCTGATTGGCTGAGAGGACTGAAACAGGTGTCTGATAGGACAGGTGTAGGATCATTAACTCTTCCCAGGCTGGAGAGAAACTGGCTTGCATGTGTATGAGGGTGTGCAGCCAAGAGAACACTTTGCAAGACAATCCAAGGCAGGAGCGTTTTGAATCTCATTATCTTACCGGATAAAAGAGCGAGATTGGGGATCCCAGGGGTGTGAAAGGTTTGGTAATGACCTGGAACTCGGCATTAATATGTTAATAGTTTTTCAGTATCATTTTTCACTCTCCCCCTTTATTTCCATATCATACATAGGTTTTGGTTACTTTATTTTCTGGGGATCATAGATACAAAAATGGATGCTTTAGTGTTGTGGTCAAACCTCCTGAGGAGAGGTGGGCTTAACAGAAGCTTATTTTAATAAATCATGTTTTTCAACCAAATTAAAGTGGAAAAGTTACACAATTTAGTGTAATTTATGATTTACAATGAACAAATAAAAATGAACATCTTGTTATTCCCTAAATTTAGACTTATACATTGTTAAGTTTTGCTTTTTAATCAGTACATTTGAATTTACATGCACACATAGACATAATTCTAATTCCAATTCCGGTATAAACCAATAAATTAATCGGGAACAAAAACAGAAAAGAGCAAAAACAATACATTTATTATTATATTTATATAAATCAAGTTTTGAGTTTTTAAATATATTTTATTTTTGAAAACAAATCATTACCCGGTCTAATTAACACATCCTATGCTGAAGTAAAAGTAGCAATACCACAAAGTCTGCCCTGCAATCTCAATTATACTTAAGTAAAAGTAGAGAAGTTTTATCAGAGGATTTATTTCAGTTTTTTGTATTTTATTATTGGATTATTGTTGTTATTAATGCAATTATACATACATTGTATGTAGTTTAATGTTGAAATTGAAAGCAAATTGACTACTTTATTTCCTGTGTTTCTTTAGTGTGACATTGTGATCTATTACAATACATC